>JBBPBX010013191.1:14879-28620 GCA_038048925.1 Garcialebias charrua | reverse complement strand
GTGTGTGTGTGTGTGTGTGTGTGTGTGTGTGTATGGATATAACTCAAACAGTATATGGCAAAGTACAAAGTAAATGTTGTTCAATGATTGTATTTTTTAAACACTGTGCTAATTTTCTCATAAATATCAAAGTAAACAATAATCAACCGCTACAACATGGACTCAGTTTGTCCTTTATACATAGAGTAATTCTCAAAGGCTTGAGAAAAAGAAATTGATCCAAATAAAATATGCAGTAATGTAGATATTAAAGAAAGTGAGCTCATTTAAAAGTTCAAATTCCGAGCAAAAAGAATGAAAACATAATAAAATTCAAGGTGGAAAAATGCCAAACAAAAAGACAATCATGAAATGTGCAAAAATTTAACATACCCTTTTCATAAATAAACCAAACCAAACCTCTAAAATTTCATACAAATATATACCCATAAAGCACTGGTTTGTTTATTTTCTTTTTGATTTGAATTCTTTAAAATTGCAAAAATACCCTTAGAAAGATGAGGACTTCCCAGCATGTAAAACTAAATACCTAAGACACCCTGATGCATGCTCAATAATCCAGGTAGAAAAATCTAAAAAAGCTAAGTCTGGTTCTCTGGACATTCAAAAAAAGAAAAAAAAAGAAAAAAGAAAAAAATTGTAGAAACGTTTCGTCTTTCGTCCGAAAGACTTCCTCAGTCTGAGGTGCTGTGTTCAGCTCAGTCTTATAAATAGCACCCTCTCACAGTGTTACACAACCAGTTGGCTGATGACAGCCGAAACCAGCTGCTCACATGATCAAGGAGGACCATCAGCCTAACGATGGATCGTTAGCACCCTGATGGTTGTTTGCTATTCACAGAGGGCTGAGTGATACTAGCAATAACAGCATTGTAAGAGGGGGACAGTTGAACCCGGAGGCCTCCACCTCTGTTTAATGATGGACGGTTTCTTTTCACAAAGATGGCCTCCTTTACTCCTCTCTCAAACCATTGTTCCTCTCTATCAAGGATGTGAACATCTTCATCCCTGAAAGAGTGACCGCTGGCCTGGAGATGAGTGTAGACTGCAGAGTCCTGACCTGATGATGTTGATCTTCTGTGCTGGGCCATCCTTTTGGCCAGTGGCTGTTTAGTTTCCCCGATGTAAGACTGATCACAGCCCTCCTGACACTGAACAGCATACACAATATTACTCTGTTTGTGCCGGGGGACTGGATCTTTGGGATGAACCAGTCTTTGCCGTAATGTATTTTGGGGTTTAAAAGCCACTGGGACGTTGTGTTTAGAAAATAAACGTCTCAATGTCTCTGAAACCCCTGCAACATATGGAATGGCCACTGGTCTGGGTCTGGGTTCCTTCTTTTCACCTGATGGCTGGCTTTCGTTTCGTCTTTCGGACGAAAGACGAAACGTTTCTACAATTTTTTGCTTTGTTTTGTTTTGTTTTTTTGTTTTGAATGTCCAGAGAACCAGACTTAGCTAAATACCTAAGACAATTTCTTTGTTTTTTAGTTAAAGACGTTCAGAAAAGTATGCTTGCATGATGGATGGCTATAAACAGTTGATAACATTTAGCGACCTAAGATTTAATAAAAGGTCATGTCTTACCTCCTCAGATGTTTTCCTCCTGTCAGGTAAGACCAGTGTGTTTGCATGACTTCCAGGTACTATAGTAGATCCTATACTCATCCTGGGTCCAACTAACATGTAGCGTTTGTCTCCAGATCTGTACTGGATGCTGTGACACAGTGTCCCATCATAATTAGCCTCCTGCAGATATTTAGAAGTATAGTCTGTGGATTTGGAGCACTGCATTGCAATCAGCACGATGATGCTGATGAGGAACAGAACTGAGACTGAGCCCAAAGTGATGATGAGGTAAAAAGTCACATTATTCTCCTCATCATCTGTTGCTGCACTTTTAACATCAGAAGCTGCAAAAGCCTCTTTGGGCTCCACCACTTTGACAATGACAGTAGCTGTTGCTGACAGGGAAACGTTGCCATTGTCTTTGACCAGTATGACCAGTTTATGCTCAGCCTCGTCTGTCTCTGTGAATGAGCGGAGGGTTCTGATCTGTCCTGTGTAGCGGTCCAAACCAAACAGACTGTGGTCACTCACTTCCTGCAGGGAGAACAGCAGCCAGCCGTTATATCCTATATCAGCGTCGTAGGCTCTGACTTTAGTCACCAAGTGTCCTGCGTGCACGTTGCGGGGAATCTCCTCCACACCTTCAGCAGAACCGTTGGAGCTGACTGGATACAGGATGACTGGAGCGTTGTCGTTCTGATCCAGAATGAACACGTTCACTGTCACGTTGCTGCTCAGAGACGGAGCTCCAGAATCTGTGGCCACAACTTGGAACTGGAAACTTTTCAGTGTTTCAAAATCAAAACTCTTCAGCGCAGTTATTTGTCCGTTTTCTGAATGAATGTTAAGAAATGACGCCATATCACTCCGAGCAGCTTCACTTTTCACAATTCTGTAAGATATTGCTGCATTTTCATTTAAATCTTTATCAGCAGCGCTTATAGTAAATATGCACACGCCCGCAGTATTGTTTTCTACTAAGTAAAGTTCGTATGGATCCTTACTGAAAACTGGCTTGTTATCATTCACATCTGACACCTGGATGCTTAAAGTTTTAACTTTATAAAGTTGAGGCTCCCCACAGTCGGTGGCAGTAACTGAAATATCATAATGTGACACAGTTTCTCGATCCAAACGCCCCTTTGTGACCAGAGAAAACATGTTTTCCTCAACTGACGGAGTCAAATCAAACGGAACATCTTCTGATATTTTACAAATAACTTTACCATTAAGACCCGAATCTCTGTCTGTGACACTTATGAGTGCTATCACAGTGCCGGCTTTTGAATCCTCTGGGATTTGGTTAGACAAGGATGTGATCTCAATGTCTGGTTCATTATCATTCACGTCTTTTATTTTAATCACAACTCTGCTTTGGGTTGTCCATGGTGGCTGGCCTTTATCTGAAGCCTGGATATCTAGCCTGTAAAGCTCTATCTCCTCATAATCTACTTTCCCTTTGACTCGAATTTCCCCAGTGATGCTGTCCAATTCAAAAACATCATGCATTTTTTTATCTTGTATTTTTCCAAAGCTGTACTCAATGTCGCCATTAGAGCCTTCATCTAAATCTGTTGCGTTTAATTTGATCACAAGAGTTCCTATTGTGACATTCTCATTCAGTAACACACTATACACATCCTTGCTGAACACAGGTCGATTATCATTTACATCTAAAACAGTGATGGTCAGATTAAGAGTTCCAGATTTAGATGGAGTCCCGCCATCCAAAGCAGTTAAAACTAATTGATGCTCTGCTCTCTGCTCCCTGTCCAAAGGCTTTTTTAACACTATAACGGGCCTTTTGTCTTCTTCACTCTCTCTTATTTCAATATTAAAATGATCATTTTGATTTAATCTATAAAATCGAACTGACTGTGCACCAACATCAGGATCTCTGGCTGCATGGATCTGGAAACGAGTACCCGGGGGACTGTTTTCTGCTATTTCCAGATGCTGCTTGCTCTCTGGGAAGGTGGGAGAGTGGTCGTTCACGTCAGTGATTTCCACACCGACATGATGTATTTCCAGAGGATTTTCCACAACGATTTTCAGGTTTATCAGACAAACCTTTGTTCCATCGCAGAGCTCCTCGCGGTCCGCGTTTTGGGCAACGGACAGCACGCCATTGTGCTGACTTAACGCAAACAGAGCGTGATTTGGGCCGGACACAATGCGAAAACGTCTGCTTGTCAAAGTGCCGATGTCGAGACCTAAATCCTTGGCAACGTTTCCCACGGGAGATCCAAAATGGACGTGTTCAGGAATGGAGTATTTCAGCTGAGCCAAAATCCGATCCACAAAGCACAGCAGCGCAAACCCGGAGAACAAGCAGCAGCTCAGGGCGCGTCTTTGTCTTCGCTCTGCCATTCCGGGAAAAAAAAATCTAAAGTCGTTGTTTATAGATATCACCACACAATGGAGTGTGAAACTATTATAGTAGCCTAAATACTGTAAGGCATTTCATATAAGGAGGACTTTTAATGCGTAAAAATATATCCGCTCTTCATCTTATATGGCACGAATCCTGCGATGTGTATTCCATCATAACACGAGTTCCTCTGACATTAAAAAGGCAGAGCCTGTACATAAAATAAGACTCAAAATCATCTGCTATGTCATACTGACACCAAGTGGCAATGAGGACAAGGAAAAAAATGAAAACGGAAGTTTAGACTTCATGTATTACCCTGATCGCTAACGTTTTTTTTCTTCTGATTATAAATAAATAAATAAATAATTTCATTAAAGAAAAAACATTCCAGATTAATCAAGCTGGAAATGCTTCTATTAAAACCAGAAGCAATTCAAGCAGCTACTTAATGATGTTTGAGGGCCGCTATGTTAACCCATAACTCCAGGCCGTTTCTTGTTTGCAATCATCTGTTTATTCCACTTTGATTGTCTGACTTCAGATCTTCCACTGATTGACACTGACTGACCAGGCTTAACCATCCAATAGTGACAATAATGAAAAAACGACATTAAACACGGTCAACAGAAATTATGACCACCCAGGCGCACCTGCTTCCTCAAACGTACAAAAACCAGCACTGGCACTCACCAATACCTTTAGTGATAGCCACGCCCACCTTGACACACCCACCACCCAAATGTCAAAGCAGTGTACTCCTGCCACCTCAATTATTATTCATTACATTCATATGGCTCTTACATTCCAGCCCATAATTATTACAAAAAAATTATCTGAAGTGTTTAACATGTAAGAGACAAACCCAAATAAACAAATAATCATAAATTTCTCAATAAGAAATGTATCTAGATCTATCTTTAGAATAAGCAATCAACTAGAGAAAAGGAAGTCTCTGGTTAAAAGAGAGAGAGAGAGAGAGAGAGAGAGAGAGAGAGAGAGAGAGAGAGAGAGAGAGAGAGAGAGAGAGAGAGAGAGAGAGAGAGAGAGAGATGTTCAAATGCTCATGACTTATTATTCATTACATTCATATGGCTCTTACAAGCAATATGTACAATATTACTGGAAAATGAGAATATATTAAGAGCTACAGTATATAAGTGGCATGTATTCCATTCAAAAAAAATTTAAGTATAACAATCTGTTTTCAAACCATATGTACACTGATCAAAGAACATATGTGAGGAAAAAAGGTAAATTATAGAAAGTCTGAAATGCAAACTTTGTTCTTCTTCTTCATAAATGTGTTTAAGCTCCTCTTCTGCAACATTCGTGTGGAAGATGAATAAAGATTGCTTAAAATGAACTATATAAAAGGGTGACATATTTTGTGTAAATTATGTGAACATAATTTTGCATTTCTTAAAGTAATTTTAAATTAACCAAAATGCATTACTAAATTATTTGCAAGAGACAAAATAAATCTGACAAAAAAGACCATTTCAGCACCATGGACAACGTCTAGGTGTATAAACACTCAAAATAGCCATTTAATAAGAAATCTTCTTACCTCCTCAGATGTTTTCCTCCTGTCAGGTAAGACCAGTGTGTTTGCATGACTTCCAGGTACTATAGTAGATCCTATACTCATCCTGGGTCCAACTAACATGTAGCGTTTGTCTCCAGATCTGTACTGGATGCTGTGACACAGTGTCCCATCATAATTAGCCTCCTGCAGATATTTAGAAGTATAGTCTGTGGATTTGGAGCACTGCATTGCAATCAGCACGATGATGCTGATGAGGAACAGAACTGAGACTGAGCCCAAAGTGATGATGAGGTAAAAAGTCACATTATTCTCCTCATCATCTGTTGCTGCACTTTTAACATCAGAAGCTGCAAAAGCCTCTTTGGGCTCCACCACTTTGACAATGACAGTAGCTGTTGCTGACAGGGAAACGTTGCCATTGTCTTTGACCAGTATGACCAGTTTATGCTCAGCCTCGTCTGTCTCTGTGAATGAGCGGAGGGTTCTGATCTGTCCTGTGTAGCGGTCCAAACCAAACAGACTGTGGTCACTCACTTCCTGCAGGGAGAACAGCAGCCAGCCGTTATATCCTATATCAGCGTCGTAGGCTCTGACTTTAGTCACCAAGTGTCCTGCGTGCACGTTGCGGGGAATCTCCTCCACACCTTCAGCAGAACCGTTGGAGCTGACTGGATACAGGATGACTGGAGCGTTGTCGTTCTGATCCAGAATGAACACGTTCACTGTCACGTTGCTGCTCAGAGACGGAGCTCCAGAATCTGTGGCCACAACTTGGAACTGGAAACTTTTCAGACTTTCAAAGTCAAAACTTTTCAGTGCTGAAACGGTGCCGTTGGCTTCGTTTATAATTAAAATGGAAGTGATGGAGGTGCTCGGATTTTTACGCCTAAGCGAATAAGAGATGAGCGCATTTTCACCTTTATCCGCATCAGTCGCGCTCACTGAAAATAACGACGTTCCTGCTTTATTATTTTCATATATATAGAAATTGTATGGACTTTCAGTGAATAAAGGATTATTATCATTTACATCAAGCACTTCTACCTGAATCATCTTTGTAGATGACTGAACAGGACTGCCTAAATCTTTTGCTGTTATTGTGATATAATAAATCGGCGTTATTTCCTTATCTAAATAGTCCTTTGTGACCAAAGAATACGACTGTCCGTCAGGTGATGGCTTTAGAGCAAAAGGTAAATTCCCTGGCACGTTGCAGACCACCTGTCCGTTCACTCCAGAGTCCAGGTCCGTCACGCCCATCAGCGCCACCACTGTCCCAAGTGGCGCATCTTCTGGGAGCTGACTTGAAAAGGACGTGATGTCGATTTCAGGTTGGTTATCATTCACGTCTTCTACTCTGACCATCACATTGCACTGCGTGGAGAGAGGCACCAAACCTTTGTCTGCAGCCAGGACTTTAATTTCATAGACCTGCTTCTCCTCATAATCCAGGGGTGCTTTCACCGTCAGTTTCCCAGTTCTGCTGTCCAAATCAAACGGTTCTGTAGAGAAGCCTCGACTTTTACTCCTTAATGAATATTCAATGTCCCCGTTCACCCCCTCATCTGGGTCAGATGCGTTTACTGTCAGTAGAAATGTCCCAACAGGAACATTCTCTTTTATTGTTATGGTATATTTTTGTTTAGCGCACACTGGGGAGTTGTCATTAACGTCAGAAACAATAACTGTGACATTTATCACGCCTGATTTGGAAGGTTTTCCTCCGTCTGCAGCTGTTAATAGAAGCCAGTGTTGAGCAGCCTCCTCTCTGTCTAATGGTCTCTGCAGAACTACAAAGGGAACTTTACCTTCCTCTCCAAAATCTTCGGTTTCCAGACGAAAATACTGGTTATGGTTCAGCTTGTATGAATGAATGGAATTCAAACCCGCATCCGGATCGTGCGCTCCTTCAACCTGAAAACGAGAACCAACAATGGCAGACTCCAGCACCTCCATGGTGTGGTTCTCTTCAGGAAACCGTGGTGAATTATCATTTACATCCAATATTTCCACTATCACCTGGTGCATTTCCAGAGGATTCTCCACAACGGCTTTCAGGTTCGTGACGCATGGAACCGTTTTTGCGCACAGTTCCTCTCTGTCGATTCTCTGGTTCACGATCAGAACTCCATTTTTCGGATTTACCTTGAATAGGTCTTGCTTTGTCCCCGAAATGACGCGCAGATTTCTGTCCGTTAAGCCTCCCACATCCAGCCCAAGGTCTTTGACTACGTTTCCAACTGTTGTTCCAGTTTTTGTTTCCTCCTGGACGGAATATCTAATCTGAGCAGAAATCATTTCAAATGTTGTTACAATCAACAGCGCCAGACAAAAGGAGCCCCGCACATCCCTCCATTGTCTTTTGATGCCAGTCACTTCCATTGTTTGATGGCAAAAAAAAAGATTTTTACTTGGTATCTTTGAGTTATTCAATAAAAAATATTTGCTGGATTTGAAGCGTCCTTCTATTTAAAATGAAAAATAAAGGTCTCTGTGAACCATTATTCCGTTTAGTCTGTTCATCCAAGCTGACTCCACGGGTTGTCCCTGAATGCACATGCAGAAAATAAGATGCGCCCTCGCTCGTCACTGTGTCCAAAAATGGTGCGCTGGCGCCACTTACTGTCACCACAAAGGGTCTGCAGACAATGTTGGGACCAAAAACATATTTTAGCAGTGACATTAAAAAGTGAATATTTTTTAACAACACTCACGTATTTATTTGTTTATTCTTTAGTATGTTTACTTATTTATTTCAAACCTAGAGAGGCTTTAAAATTTGATGGTTTTCAACAAACCAAATAAATAAATATGCAATGTTGTGTGTATTATTTATTCATGAGTGTGTTATTTCCAAAATTAATTATGTGTACCTGTTTGTTTATACTTGCTTTGTATTTTCCAGGCGAGCATGACAATCACGGCAGGTGGATCTTTATTTGACTGGTATTGCTTGACAAAGCTTTTGCAATTACCCGATGTAACCCTGGTTATTACAGCACTTTAAAATACAGGATTTCTTGGATATATCGGGAGTGCAAGAAAAATCCGAAGTTACCTGAACGCACCACCAGCAGCACCTGTTGTGTGAGCAGGAGACGAAGAAGATAGAGGTACGGTGGCCCTAAGGTGTAAATGAACTACATTTTAAAAAACGGAATTACATTTGGAAAAACACAACATTTGAAAAAAAATTACAGAACATTTGAAAAAACGAAATTACATTTGAAAAAATAAATAACAGAATGACATTTGAAAAAACGGAATTACATTAAGCCAAATGTAACGGGTGTCAGAATCCCGGACCCGTTAGCAGCAGATGAAACTGGAAAAACAGCATGTAAATGAGCACATGGGAGACGCAGTCTGTGTTACTCCTGTTTCTCTCAGCTTATCTATTGAACAAACCAGCTCATTTAATTGTCAATACAGCCCAATTTATAGTTCAGTAATTTACTGTATATATAATCTATGTAGACATTTTCCATCATAGACATAAACATCAACATTAACGTTCCTTTAAACAGGAATAATCCCATCAACATCATATTTTGTCACAATTCCCTCAGGCAACATGTACCTTCAATTCACTGCACTTTATATGCATATTTATTCACACACAGTGACATATTTCATGGGCATGTATGTTACAATTATTGTAAACTGGCATAACTATCTTTGAATTCAAACTACTTTAAATGAATGCATTAAATCACAGTTTAACCTTCCCAACACTGTGTTTAGAACACAAATAAACCACACAGCCTGATAACAGTACAATACTCTCATACCAGGGAATATATTCCCTACTTACTTTACAAGTAATTACCGTTAGTAATTCAGTGGTTGCACCTAGCCCGTCTTACCCACCGCTAGTGCTAACCAGCTAGCATCACGGCCTGTTGGCTACTTATACACAACAAACTCTTCTAATATCTTTTAACACATTGACACATTTCCCTAAGCATTTTGCAAACAGTATTAAATGATGAACAGTACTTGGTTAAAATAAACTTGAAGGTTATTCTCACCTGGAAAAACAGCATGTAAATGAGCACATGGGAGACGCAGTCTGTGTTACTCCTGTTTCTCTCAGCTTATGAGAAACGGCAGAGCAACAGGCAGCTCAAAGTCCCCATGCGTCACCTACTGGTGAAACACCGTTATTACACCCCTCGTCACTAACCCCTGTTAACAACAAATAAAATATCTTCTTATCAGAACCCCATAAACATTTAAAGAAATGCATGTTTGTTTGTTTGTTTGTTTTTTTTCCACTTTTGTGAGCACACACCAGTGGGCATCACACACTCCCGGCAAAAATAAAAATCGCTCTGACATAAAAAACTTGTCCTTAAACCCAATTTCACCAAATAAACCTTCTCAACCGCATAGCAATCTGGGTGGAATGCTCACAACTGGTGTGTGGTAAATATGATGTTGCCATGGAAATTGAGTACACAAAAAAGAATTTGGGTACTGCACACTCAGTGAAGAATTAGGTAAATATGAATATTGCATTGGGTGAACAAAAACTGCATTCAGATTTGCATGTGACTGTACTGATGGCTCCCCCAATGAGTCATACGTGAGGAAGTGCCTGGGCCTTTTATTGCGTGTTGACCTCCTGACCTCTGTCTGATCAAGTTCAGCAGGAGGAATCATGAATTGATTTTCAGGCTCTGGCCCTACGGATCGGTTGATCTCCTCCTCTTCCACAGGTCTGGGCGAGACAGGTATGGTTGCGTCCATGTCTTGCTCAGGTGCATCGTTTAGAGATTCCAAGATGGCTTCTGGTGAATATTCAGTAGGTGTCTGATTTTCATCCCCAACTGTTTCAGGGGTTCTCCCAGAAGTTTGAGACAAAGTTGTCTGAGGCAACAGAGATGTCTCGTATGGAAACCTTTGCTCAGTTCTTTGTGCTGGTACCCTAAGCCAGTATCCTGAGGGGAAATTATCATCTGAATCAGATGTTTCACCATTAATCTCTTCCCTCTCTGTTCTTGTGTCCTTTCCTTGCCTTTGTTTGTGGGTCTGTTTTCTGGCAGGAACCAACTTTGTTTGGTGCAGTGTCTCTTCCACAGGTAGGTTGTTTACCAGCATAAGGAGGTTGCGATGCAACGTCCTGGTCTTACTCTGGTCTCCTGATTCAGGGCAGACAACATACACTGGGTTGTCCGCTAGCTGTCTTTTAACTAAGTAAACAGTTTTCTCCCAGTAAGTCCGTAATTTACCCGGTCCCCCACGTTCACGGAAGTTCCGGACTAAAACTCTGTCTCCTGGGTGCAGAGTTACTCCTTTTGCCTTCCTGTCGTATGTCACTTTCCCCTTTGCACTAGCCTTGGTGCTGCTTTCACTGGCAATCCGGTAAGCTTGTGACATCCGCTCTGCCCATTTCTCTGCATATCCTTTAGGTGTTTCCGACTCTTTGTCTCCAGCCAATCCAAACAACAAGTCAACTGGGAGGTGTGGGTGACGGCCATAAAGAAGGAAAAAAGGTGAGTAGCCTGTTGACTCGTGGCGTGTGCAATTGTACGCATGTACAACCTGCGGGAGGTGATCCTTCCACCGTAGCTTTTCACTATCAGTCAAGGTCCGTAACATCTGGAGGATGGTGCGATTTAGCCTCTCGACTGGATTCCCTTGGGGATGATATGGTGTTGTTCGTGAGTGCCTCACCCCAGACAACAACTGCAAAGTTTGGAACAACTTATTTTCAAATTCACGACCCTGGTCGTGATGCAGCTTTGATGGATATCCAAATCGAGGAATGAAGTCATTGAACATTAGTTCAGCAGCTGTCTTTCCACTTTTATTTCTTGTGGGATATGCCTGAGCAAATCTTGTAAAATGATCAACCACAACTAATATATATTCAAACCCTCCCACGCTGGCTTCTAAGTGCAGATAATCAATACACACCAGCTCTAGGGGGAAACTGGAAGTGATACTACACATAGGTGCTCGGTCATATGTGACAGGTTTCTTGGCTTTGATGCACAAACACTTTTGAGTTACATATTCTTCAATTTCTTTAGCCATGAATGGCCAGTAAAATCTGTCCCTTGCCAAATGGAGCACTTTCTTTGTGCCCACATGGCTCATCTCATTGTGCAGATGTTTCAGGGCTAATGGTCGATACTTGGTAGGAAGGACAAGTTGTTTTTTCTCTCCCGCAAATCTGTAAAGGAGGTCGTTTTCCAAACGGAGTTTACTCCATTCATGCAGCAATTTCTGAGTGTCTCTGCCAACTGTTTTACGTATTCCCTCTGTTAACGTAATGTTGGATGCTTTCATTTCTCTGACCTGGCCTATGGCTGAATCCTCTTTTTGTGCCTTGACAAGATCCTCATGGCTTATGGTCGGGAGATCAGAATGGGGTTGTTGGTCAGAACCTTTGGAAGAAGTAATGAGTGCTGCCACCCATGCTACATCTTTGCGCCAAGCTGCTTGACTCCCATCCCATGTTGCACACACCGCTTCATCTGGGAAATCCTCAGTGCAAGTCTTCCCATACGTCTCCATATCAAGAGGAAAACGAGACAGTGTATCAGCATCTATATTGGACTTCCCAGGCCGGTATCTAATGTCGAACCGAAAATCTGAGAGTTCACCCACCCACCTATGACCAACTGCATTAAGTTTGGCTGTACTTAAAATGTAGGTCAACGGGTTGTTGTCTGTGTACACCGTAAAGTGAGGGGCATAGTACAGGTAATCACGGAATTTCTCACACACGGCCCATTTCAATGCAAGAAACTCGAGTTTCCCACTGTGCAGATGGTAATTGCGTTCGGCTGGTGTAAGTGTCCTGGAACCGTACCCAATCACTCTCAGTTTCTCATTCTGCTGTTGGTACAAAATGGCTCCCAACCCCTGGTCTGATGCATCGGTATGCAGGACAAATGGTAGACTAAAATCCGGATATGCCAGAACAGGTGGATTTGTTAGGACACTAATTAGCTGTTCAACAGCTTCCTGGTGTTTGGTGGTCCAGTTAACTGACGCTCTGGAAGATAGTTGGGGTTGTTTGGCCTTCCCAGCTGTACCTGATTTATTCTGGAGCAGCTCATAGATCGGTTTAGCAATCCGGGAAAAATCCTGGATATATGAGCGGTAATAGCCGAGAAATCCAGCCAATCTCCTAACCTCTCCGACTGTCGTTGGTTGCTTTTTAGTCAATGTGTGGATCGCTTCCAAATCATGGGGATCTACTTTGACCCCTTCGGCAGACACAAGACGACCCACATATCGAACTTCTGACTTGAACAGTTCACATTTTTCAGCTCTCAGTTTCACTCCATGACGTTGGAGGGCCTGTAGGACCTGGCGGAGTGCTTCAACATGTTCCATAAATGACTTGGAATAGCAAAGTACATCATCTAGATATGGAATGCAGCACTCATCTCGAAGTGGTCCTAACATTTCCTCCATACTCCGCTGAAATGTTGCAGGGGCATTCGAAAGCCCAAATGGGATTCGAACCCACTCATAGAGTCCCCACGGGGTGATAAAGGCGGTGAATTGGCGCGACTTCTCTGCAACAAAACCTTGGTGATAGGCTTTGCCCTGGTCTAGTGTTAATATAGTGTAGTGGCAGGGCTTACGACTTGGGACCTGAAGGACGCGGGTTCACGCCCCGGCCACTACACACCTTGGGGTGTCTATGAGTGCACACCTAATTCTCCAGCTCCCCGGGCGCTTTCTATGGCTGCTCACTGCACCACCTGGTGGTGGTTGGGTTAAATGCAGAGACGAATTTCGTCTGTGTAGGGGAAACATACACAGATGACAGAAAAGGACATTATTACTACATTATTATTATTTTTGAGACACTGAGACACTTTTATTTTGTCTACGTTGAGTTTTTTTTTTTTAGGGGAGGGGGGGTTAATATTTGTTTGTGGTATATTTGAGTTAATTTATATTACATCAAATACTTGTTTTTTAAAGTGCTGTATAACAAGAAGCTGCATGGAACTGAATAAGGTAACACAAGTTTCTGTTCTACAAGTCGTATTCCTGTGTGTTCTGTGGGCAGAAGGTCTTATTGGCTCTATCTCTGCTACTACCATCATCCTTACCAAAGCTAGGAAATCATTAAGCCTGACATCATTTTGAACTGTAGTCTCCTGGGTCTCAGACATGGATTTAGTTATTGTAGATATCACACGCAGCAGCATAGATCTGTTTTAGAGAGAAGAACCATACAGGCACCATATGTTACACTGACATTATATATATATACAT
>JBBPBX010013191.1:0-14582 GCA_038048925.1 Garcialebias charrua | reverse complement strand
AAAAATTTGGTTCTTTTTTTTTCATAGATAAGTTAAAATAGCAGCAGCTCTTCTGGACTATATGGGGGCATTAAAGATTATTACTCTTTTTTATTATTTTATTGAGACTTTGCTTGACATTTTAGCATGTGCAGTTTCTGTATAACCTGTGGTTTGCTCCACACAGTCCCATGGTAGCCATCTTTTAGTAGAAGTGAGCAGCGACATCACATGGATTAAATCTGCAATTACAGTGATGATTACCACTGCTGTTTTGTTGAAAATGTTTTTTGTTTGTTTTTTTAACCCCTTTTCTGAAACGATCCTGGTGTATTTCGCTGTGAAATTGCATTGGAACTAAATAAAATCCACGATTCTGATGCGCGTGTGTAAAAGAAAACAGACTGACCTACATTAGTCCTCTCTTTTTGCACCCACCCCTCCCACCTGCTTCTGTTACGTATTGGCGCAGAATGTAGGCCAGACGTGTACGTGCGCGTGCACGAGTACTGCCGCATTCTGCCGCACCTCCTCCCATCTCCTCCATTTAAATTCACTTACACAGCAACACTGATTTCTCTCTGTTGTTTCTCTCTCGTTTATTTTTTTCAGGACAAAGATGGCGGTAACATCACTGTTATTATTTTATGTTTATAAAAAATGCGAATGCGGAATTCTGAGAATGGAGGGGAGGGGTGACTGCTGGAATATTAAATTAAAGGCGGATGTGATGCAGAGCTCCATTGAGCTGAGGACACGTTGCCATGGAAACGCAGCCCGGCTCTGCTGGTCGCTGTCTGTGGTGCTGAAGACAAGCAGGCGCCGAGGAAAGAAGCTGAAAGGGCAGGGGGTGGATGTGTCTGATTGGTTCTAGTCTCTTTATAGGGCTCTGGTTCTAGTTATCCCTTGTTAGAATGTTAGAATTGTTAACTCTCCTTATTTTATAATAATTTGGTACATTTTTTTTTTACACTGACAAATCAGATGCTTTGGTAGTGGGATAATACACAGAAATGTGGTAGGCGTGAGTTGGCCTCCTAGAGCCAGCTGGTGGCTGTCCCAGTGTTTTGTTACACACTGATGCAGTGCTGAGTCATGTATCTGGGTGCTCATTTAAAGCAGAGCAGCAGACATCAGGCTCTGTGAACTCATCCCTCAAGGTCATCAGTCATGTCAGAAATGAAAAGGAAGCTATTATTGTTATAGGGCCTAATTGCTATTACAAGCCTTTTTTGTCTAGACCCTAATGGAACAATGTTGGTATGTGTGTTTGTTTAAAACATACAAAAAATTTAATTTGATAATTTGTATACAAATGTAAGAGTGATTTATTGGACCAAAGGGCAGCTTCCCTTTGTCCACTGTCGTGGTATTGTGCTCACTCGCATGACTTCATCTCCCCAGAGAGATGAGATCATGTGAAGGCACAGAAACACATAATGACACTTATTTTAAGTTGGTTAAAAGAAAAAATACAGTATATTTTAAAAAATTAAAGGCACTGTTACAAACACA
Organism: Garcialebias charrua; assembly: GCA_038048925.1. Classification (NCBI taxonomy): domain Eukaryota; kingdom Metazoa; phylum Chordata; class Actinopteri; order Cyprinodontiformes; family Rivulidae; genus Garcialebias; species Garcialebias charrua. Next base: position 13,088 of record JBBPBX010013191.1, on the reverse strand, counting down.
TTTTATGAGGGGAAAAAAAGGCTTCATCAAACTTTTTTTTTTTTTTAAATCTCGTTTCAAAATTATTTTGAATAATTCATTACATGTATTGGTTAAGACTTGTTCTGGCTCTTTTGTTTTTTTTCTACCAGACATGAAACTGTCAACATATGTATATTTATTAGGACAAATCTGACAGTTTATATTCTGATTGTGATTACACCACAGAAGGAGTACTTACCTTGATCCAGTTTGAACTCCTGTCACACATGGGGAGAGATCGGAAGTCTTGAACATTTTTGAAAGTGGATGTGTCACAGCTGATTCAGTTAACATTCAGAATTGATTACAAACTTATCTTCAAGATGTTTGAATGATCACTTTGGTCTCTGAATTATCATTAATATGATGCAGCAGTAAAATATGTATCCCATATGACCAGCTAATATTGTACAATATACTAAATCAAATCATTTTACAGATATGTTTCACATAAGTTCAATTCAACTTGATTTATTTAATACTTGCAAGTCAGCTTGAAATCTTGAGCCAGTGAAACGTCACTGTAAACAAAACAATCTATTATTCTTTTCTAATCTAGTTTTGGTTTACATCAAGAGGAATAATTTGAGTTAATTACAAAAAAATAAAATAAACGTGTCTAAGTTGCTTGACAAAAGGTTGACTATTGGAAATAATAAGATTTTGTCATTTGAGACGGTTTTACAAATTTCAAACAGAATCATGTGACACAAGCATGATTAACATGCAATATTGCAATTAATTCCCAAATCAACTTATGACATCAACAAGATATCAGCCACCATTATTTTATTTATTCATTTCTAAAATCTACATGTGAACTGAAAGCAGCTCAACAAAACAGTTCTGGCATTCCTTGTCTGTCATCTTCATTGGATTAAAACTGCTGATATTTAAAGACCATGTCATCTTCATTGGATTAAAACTGCTGATATTTAAAGACCAAGAAGACATGTGGATTGTTTTGGGATAAAGAAAGGCAGTAAATAGAAACGTATATATTTGTAAGCGAAAACAAGCCAGTTGGTTAGTCGGCAAGAAAGTAGCAGAAATAATAATTCTGTTGGACCTTGAGTGTTGACATTTTAAATACGGTCAATAGCTCATTGTTTTGACTGAAAATCAGGATCTTTCAATTATCTAATGAGCCAAAACCGTTTAATTAACAAACAGGACCAATACAGTAACCCCCCTTAAAAAAACATGAATATAAAAGCTATAATTAACATTGTGAATGGTAAAGTGACAAGAAGTTTGTTGTTTCTCATTTTATTAAACTCATACAGACCAGACCATAGCATTCAAATAGCTCACATTGCACAACAGAAAACACTATGAAAGTACCACTATACAAAACAAAGCACTTACTGTAAATGTTTGGCTAAAATATGTTCCAAGTTCTCACAAGGAACACAATGAAAGCTGTGCTAATAAAGTGTTTGATCACATGAAATCTGAATGTTATTTCATACAAAGGGCGACTCATGATGGCACATAATTCTGTTCACATTGGAGGTACAAAAGCACCAAAGTTTTAAATAAAGGCATATATATATATATATATAGACAATTAATGAATTATACATGTCAGTTGTATTTGTGTTTAGGTTTACGTATTGGATAAGCAGACATATGCAGTAAAATTGTCAGTAATATGAATGCAGTAATTCCATTGGTTAAAATCCAATAAATAGAGTTTAAAATATGTTGTTTTTGAATTGTAAATTAAGCATTCAATTTAAAATTCCAACAGGTTACACAGACGTTACACAAAGTACTAAAAACCCAGACTTTGGATTGAAAGTCAATAACACTAATATGCATTAGCATTTCAAATGTATTATACAGCCCTCATAGGAACACATCAGTGTATTCTCTCAGTTCAGTTCAGTTTATTTCAACTCGATTTAAACAGGAGCAGTATACATTGTGGTCCACTTTAAACATTTAATACTATATGTTTCGGTGTTTCAAGAGAGCAAACTCTTCAAATAGTGCAATTTTAGGCTGTCAATACATTTAATGTTGTGGAAATAACAGTTCTCTTGCTGCTCATGTTTAAATGAGGGAGAAAAAAACATCTGAACAACATTTCTGGTCCCACTAAACAAGTTACCAAGATTGTGTTTTAAGTAAATTGATACTGTATGTGCAGAAGAATAAAACATCAAAATCCATGGAAGTAATTTGGTTATTCCATGCAGACATACCATAAAGGCATGAAGGCTTTAGGCCTCACTCATATTAATTTGAGTGTATGATGTACTTGGCACTCATTTTCATGAGTTTAGGCCTGTTTTTATTATAAAGCACAAATAAAGTATAAAACATAATGCTACTAAAAGCTAACACATTTATGAAATACAGTACTGATTCTGTCAATATTTAAATTCTAGGTTTGTGCTTTCCCGACACAGTTAACAAAGTTGTTTCACTTATTTATGCTGTTTATATTAAACATCAATGTTGCTTTGGAGCAAGACAATGCACACGAGCTTGAAATGCACTTTTCAACAAACATCTTTAGCGAGACAGTGAGCAGCTTCTTAAAAGTCTTTCAAATTTCCCACATCTGGTTATGGAATCATTGTTCTGGCTTCTCTGAATCTGGAATGGTGCACATTTTTACAGTTCCCTCATTTATGAACAGGACTTCTGTCCATTTTTCTTTAGAACAACAGTCTTGAAGGATATCTGGACCCATGCATCATGCATAATGAAAGAACATCAGGACATTGCTGACATCTGTTTTGCTTGTGCTCAAAGTACAGGGAGGGTATTCAGATTGGACACCGTAGTTCATAAATGCTTTACCATGACGACATGAGCAAACCAGACTAAGGGTAGATGTGTTTGATTGAAGAGGAGTTCCTCCTTTTCTTCATCAAAGTTTTACTTGTTACCATTAATACTGTCCGCAGCTGGAGGGTTGGTTTAATTTGGAGCTGTTGCTGCTTGCCGTGGACGTCTGTCAACGAGACAAGAAAATAAGGCAAATGTGAAACAGATTCAAAGCACCGAGAGGCCAGAAATGGAGAAAACTGAGCTATCTCATGCAGCTGATGTGTGTCACTCAAACACGGGCTTCAGGCAGAGGGGGGAGGTGACTGAGTGAATCCTTGAATATATACCAGGGAGGTGGCAGATCTGTTAATAAATATCATGCTCTAAAATCATAGAAAGGTTTGTTGCTATGTAACAGTTTTTTTTTCCTGCACCTCTCCAGCACAAAAAAATGAAGTCACAGTTCCGACTACAAGAGAAAGTGCCATTTATGTTCAGAAGTGGAGTTCTGCGAAGAGAACAGAGACAGCAGATTTGGTCTTGTAAACATTTAAAATATAGATTCCACTCCTAATGTCAAACTGATGGGTCAGTGTGGGGATAAACTCAGATTAGTATTTGCATGCACATTCATTTGATGACCAAGTGGTTCCAATAAGGAGGCAGATATTTTACTGAAATGTCTGTTAAAAGGCTTGAAATTAAAAACAAAGCCTGAAATTAAAGGCACTATCAATATGTTTTTTTCATCTCTAGCTGCAAGTAAAAGTTTTGACCCAGATATATTTTATATACTGTACAGCGCCACGTCCAAAAAATATTGGGACATTGTGCAAAATGTATAGAAAACAGAATGCAGTGATTTGCAAATCTCATAAACCCATATTTTACTCACAATTAAATGTAGTAAATAAAATGTGTCAAATAGAAAATTCTACCTTTTATTTATTTTTATTTTTTATTTTTTATTTTTCAGAAAAAAAAATACTTTGAGTTTGATCGCAGCAATACATCTGAAAGAAGCTTGGACACGGACAATAAAAAGTTGCAAATGTAAGTACTTCAAATTAGACAAAGAGAAGCATTTTGCAACTCATTAGGTTAATTGGCAACAGTTCAGTAAGGACTGGATTTAAAAAGAGAGCTTCAGAAAAGCTCACTGTCCCAACTGTAAAGCTGGGAAGATGTTCACCTGTCTGTCAAAAAAACTACTGTATGTGTAAAATAGTGGAAAGAATTCAGGATAATGTTTCTCAGTGGGAAATTGGAGAGATGAATATCCTATCACCTGTAGTTTATGAAATCACCAAATGGGGACATTAGTGCTTCCTTCATAGCTTACACACTGGAAAGGCAGCATCAGTACATAAAACTAAAGTAGTCCCTCATTACTGTACTTTGAGGTTCGACTGTCGCAGACTTGCTCTTTTGCAGTTTTTCAATGATTGTCAACTTTAATATTACTCACGTGATTAGGATGTTATGAGATAAAAAAGTTAGCAAAAAAGAATACTTGACAGGCGCCGCAATTTTGTAGTTTTCTTTCAATAAGTCTACACTGTAATACCAGTCAAAAATAACTACATTACCCAGAAGCCAACAGTGCTTCCGGTTGCTGCTTTCATGCCGAAATGGAGGGAAAGTTTTGCCACACAAAGTCAGAAGTAACGATCTATCTATTGAGAACTAGCAGGAAAGTCACAAATAATTCTGAAGCTCCCTGAACCTCAATTATCCACGTGCACATCAACCTGGATGGGGTGGTGGGCTTTGTCGCTGCAGAACCAGAACCGAGCTGCTGTTCTGCAGAGCTGGAGAGTAAAATTTTGAAGTACTGTACAGTACATATACATATGTTGTTAAAATTATGAGTTTAGTATATTGCAAGAGCATGGGAAGGGTTTATGAAGCCTTAAAATATATATAAATAAATAAATAAATATAGTAACCCCGCGATAATCGAGGGACTACTGTATGTGCATGTTTTAGAAAAACACATTTCTCATCCGGAAAACAGCTTTTCCAGGAAATGCTTTGCATATTTCAGCAACACTAAACTACATCTTGCAGCCACAATAAATTAATGGATTTGTTGTAGAAGAATGTGGGTTGTGAACTGGTTTGTCTGCAGTCCAGACCCCTTACCAAAAGAAAACATTTGGCATGTCATGAAATAAAAAGACAAGACCACAAGACCCCTTATGATGAATAATATAAATGGAAACAATGTTCCCTCGCCCGGACGCGGGTCACCGGGGCCCCACTCTGGAGCCAGGCCCGGAGGAGGGGCACGTTGGCGAGCGCCTGGTGGCCGGGCTTTCACCCATGGAGCTCGGCCGGGCACAGCCCGAAGAGGAGACGTGGGTCCCCCTTCCCATAGGCTCACCACCTGTGGGAGGGGCCAAAGGGGTCGGGTGCATTGTGGAATGGGTGGTGGCCGAGGGCGGGGACCCTGGCGGTCTGATCCTCGGCTACAGAAGCTGGCCATTGGGACATGGAATGTCACCTCTCTGGTGGGGAAGGAGCCTGAGCTAGTGTGTGAGGTTGAGAGGTTCCGGCTAGAAATAGTCGGACTCACCTCAACGCATGGCTCTGGCTCTGGAACCAGTTTCCTTGAGAGGGGTTGGACACTCTTCCACTCTGGAGTTGCCCCTGGTGAGAGGCGCCGAGCAGGAGTGGGCATACTTGTTGCCCCCCATCTTGGTGCCTGTACGTTGGGGTTCACCCCGGTGAACGAGAGGGTAGCCTCCCTTCGCCTACGTGTGGGGGGACGGGCTCTGACTGTTGTTTGTGCCTATGCGCCGAACGGCAGCGCAGATTACCCACCCTTTTTGGAGTCCTTGGAGGGGGTATTGGAGGGTGCGCCTCCTGGGGACTCCCTTGTTCTGCTGGGGGACTTCAACGCTCACGTGGGCAATGACAGTGAGACCTGGAGGGGTGTGGTTGGGAGGAACGGCCCCCCTGATCTGAACCCGAGTGGTGTTCTGTTGTTGGACTTCTGTGCTCGTCATGGATTGTCCATAACGAACACCATGTTCAGGCATAAGGGTGTCCATATGTGCTCTTGGCACCAGGACACCCTAGGTCGTAGTTCAATGATCGACTTTGTTGTCGTCTCATCTGATCTGCGGCCGCATGTCCTGGACACTCGGGTGAAGAGAGGGGCGGAGCTGTCAACTGACCACTACCTGGTGGTGAGTTGGCTCCGATGGTGGGGGAGGATGCCGGTCAGACCTGGCAGACCCAAACGTATTGTGAGGGTCTGCTGGGAACGTCTGGCAGAGTCTCCCGTAAGACGGAGCTTTAACTCCCACCTCCGGGAGAGCTTTGAACACGTTCCGAGGGAGGCGGGGGACATTGAGCCCGAGTGGGCCATGTTTCGCGCCTCTATTGTCGAGGCAGCTTATCGGAGTTGTGGCCGCAAGGTTGTTGGTGCCTGTCGTGGTGGCAACCCTCGAACCCGGTGGTGGACACCGGCGGTGAGGGATGCTGTCAAGCTGAAGAAGGAGTCCTATTGGGCCTTTTTGGCCTGTGGGACCCCGGAAGCAGCAGATAGGTACCGGCAGTCCAAGCGGCATGCGGCTCGGGTGGTTGCTGAGGCAAAAACTCGGGCGTGGGAGGAGTTCGGAGAGGCCATGGAGAATGACTTCCGTACGGCTTCGAGGCGATTCTGGTCCACCATCCGGCGTCTCAGGGGGGGAAAGCGGTACGCGACCAACACCATTTATGGTGGGGATGGCGTGCTGTTGACCTCAACTCGGGATGTTGTGAGTCGGTGGGCGGAATACTTCGAAGACCTCCTCAATCCTACTGGCACGTCTTCCACTGAGGAAGCGGAGCCTGGGGACTTTGGGTCGGGCTCTCCAATCTCTGGTGCTGAGGTCGCCGAGGTGGTTAAAAAGCTCCGCGGTGGCAAGGCTCCGGGGGTGGATGAGATTCGTCCTGAGTTCCTTAGGGCTCTGGATGTTGTGGGGTTGTGTTGGCTTACGCGACTCTGCAATATCGCGTGGACATCGGGGGCAGTTCCCTTGGATTGGCAGACTGGGGTGGTGGTTCCCCTATTCAAAAAGGGGGACCGTAGGGTGTGTTCCAACTATAGAGGGATCACACTCTTAAGCCTCCCTGGTAAGGTCTATTCAGGGGTTCTGGAGAGGAGGGTCCGTCGGATAGTCGAACCTCGGATTCAGGAGGAGCAGTGTGGTTTTCGTCCTGGTCGTGGAACACTAGACCAGCTCTACACCCTCAACAGGGTCCTGGAGGGTGCGTGGGAGTTTGCCCAACCAGTTTACATGTGCTTTGTAGACTTGGAAAAGGCATTCGACCGCGTCCCTCGGGGGGTTCTGTGGCGGGTACTCCGGGAGTATGGGGTACCAGGCCCATTGATATGGGCTGTTAGGTCCCTGTACGACCGGTGTCAGAGCTTGGTCCGCATTGCCGGCAGTAAGTCAGGCTCGTTTCCGGTGAGAGTTGGACTCCGCCAAGGTTGCCCTTTGTCACCGATTCTGTTTATAACTTTTATGGACAGAATTTCTAGGCGCAGCCAAGGTGTTGAGAGGATCCGTTTTGGTGGCCTTAGAATCGCTTCTCTGTTTTTTGCAGATGATGTGGTCCTATTGGCTTCATCAGCTCGTGATCTACAGCTTTCGCTGGAGCGGTTTGCAGCTGAATGTGATGCGGCCGGGATGAGGATCAGTTCCTCCAAATCCGAGGCCATGGTCTTGAGCCGGAAAAGGGTAGCGTGCCCTCTCCGGGTCGGGGAGGAGGTCCTTACCCAAGTGGAGGAGTTTAAGTATCTCGGGATCTTGTTCACGAATGAGGGAAAACTGGAGCGTGAGATCGATAGGCGGATAGGTGCAGCGTCCGCAGTGAAGCGGGCGCTGTACCGGTCTGTCGTGGTGAAGAGAGAGCTGAGTCAAAAGGCAAAGCTCTCAATTTACCGATCGATCTACGTTCCCACCCTCATCTATGGTCATGAGCTTTGGGTTATGACCGAAAGAACAAGATCTCGGATACAAGCGGCTGAAATGAGTTTTCTCCGCAGGGTGGCTGGACTCTCCCTTAGAGATAGGGTGAGAAGCTCGGTCATCCGGGAGGGACTCGGAGTAGAGCCGCTGCTTCTCCACATCGAGAGGAGCCAGTTGAGGTGGCTCGGGCATCTGGTTAGGATGCCTCCTGGACGCCTCCCTGGTGAGGTGTTCCGGGCATGTCCCACCGGGAGGAGACCCAGAGGAAGACCCAGGATACGCTGGAGGGACTATGTTTCTCGGCTGGCCTGGGAACGCCTTGGGATTCCCCCAGAGGAGCTGCTCCAAGTGGCTGGGGAGAGGGAAGTCTGGGCCTCCCTACTTAGGCTGCTACCCCCGCGACCCGACCCCGGATAAGCGGAAGAAAATGGATGGATGGATGGATGGATGAAATAAAAAATCTCGACACTGTTGAACATATAGCATTTTACATGAGGCGAGAATGGGACAATATTCCCCTCCAAATATACTCCCACAGCTGCTCTCCTCTCTTCCTAACATGTTATTGGTTTATTTACTAAAAATTACTACAATATGAAAGTTTAAACATTTAATGTTTATGTTCTATTTTGAATGAAATAAAAGTTCATGAAATCTGCAAATCATTGCATTCTGTTATATTTTCATTTTACAAAATGTCCTAATGTTGTCAGAATTGGGGTTGTATCTTTCATTTTGAGCCAATGCAGCTCAGAATATTTATACCAGATCACAATAAAAATAAGTTCGCATCGTTCTAAAAATGAAAATAGCAGCCCCAAATCAAATCTTACTAACGCAATTAATCCCATTTTTCTTTCAATTCATGCCTCTTGTTTGGATCACTTAGATTACCGTATTTTTCCGGAATATAGGTCGCGTCTTTTTATCATTTTTGCATGCCCTGCGACCTATATTCAGGTGCGACCTATTTATGGCTTTTTATAAAATAAGCTGATTTGTAATCATTTATTAACAAAAATTAAACTGAGACACACTCTTACAATAATGTCAGCTAACAAATATATTTTTTAGGTGTTTATCCTGCTAAAATTATTCATTTATTAAAGAAAAGTTCAGCTCAGACACATATTTGCTATAATTTTTATCAAACAAATAATTGTTTTTAAGTGTTAATCTTCTTAAAAGCCTTGCTGTGCGCTCCTGTGGAAGAGACATTTGCAGCAGAGCTAAACACGGTCCACATTTTGACGTAGGTGCGACCTTTTTCAGGTGCGACCTATATATATGGATTTTTCCAATTTTGGGGCAATAATTGGACAATGCGACCTATATTCAAGTGCAACCTATAGTCCAGAAAATACTGTACTCAATTATTCACAAGACCAGAAAATATCAGTGAAGCTCGGAACTGCAAGTCTACAAAACTGAAGAGAAGACGACATCTACAGAAGGAATAAGAAGAAAACAATCTAATGAAAATACTAACAGGAAGAATAAAATGCTAATACACAGTAAGAATGGTAATGAAAAACACTGTTAGGGGAAACAAGAAACAGTTAAATGATTAAAGGTCTTAAAAACATAACTCTTTAAAGGTTATCCAGGACAGACTCTCATACCTCCAGCTGCTGAGTGGACTTTCCTCATTTAGGGTACTTTAGAAAGGGGAGAAAGAAAAACAAACAATTCAGTGGTCAGTTATTTGTTATCACAAAATTCATTTGGATTGTACAAATCCTTTCATCACAAGTTTGATGTTAAAAAAGTAAAAATTAAATGTCACATTTCAAAATAGAGTTTCAAAGAATTAATGTATGAAAAAAATAATACCAGTGCATCATGTCTGAATGAAAGTGACAATTACATTAAACACAAATTTAGCAATTAACATGTTTTTCTATTAAACAGCATACTTACCAAGCCATAAAAACAAAGAAATATTATGTTAATCCTCTTAATTTAAAAAATAATGGTGAGTATTTAAAGGGTCATAGGTTAGCAGGGCAGAAAAACTTGTCACACAATTCCTGAGTTGAAATGCAAACACAGTATGTATGTGTGCACGCTGCCATTGCTCTGGGAGTTTATAAGAGCAAAACACATTGTAGATTGTGAATATTATCATGGAATATCATTTAAATAAATTTAAAAAACAGTACACTGTAAATACATCAAATACCAAATAATTGAATAAACCTCTGGGAAAACATGAGGAAATCAAACAAATATGTTTGGATAAAAAAAATTGTTATGAGCTTCAAACATTAAAAAAACATTATTTTACTATGTTTTGTGTGTGTGGTGGGTAGGGGGCTAAAAGTGTTGAATGAAAATACTAACTGGGGGTAAAATTGATGTTTTTGTTTTATTGCTTGATTGTGACAATAATTATTTTTTCCAGATATTTGAATGATAAAACCAATATTGTTGTGAATAAGGGTAGTATGGGATCACGTGGTGTTATTAGTGAATATAGATCACCTGTTGGAGAGGAGCCAGGAGTCACTATGGTTTGAGTGGGTTATGGGGAAGGTCTATTTTTTGCTGACCGCTACACTCTTTATTATTTTTACTGTTTAATTTGACGGGGTCGTTTCCCCTCCCTTTTATGCTGCCTTTGTGCACTGTTTTTGCTTGAACTATCGACAAATAAAAATTATTGGAACTACAGCTTGGATTTACGTACGATCAGCTCGCGCGTCAACAACCACTTCCCTATTCAGCCGCTTAGCGACTTTGCATGATAGTCGCTACATTTTGTCAGCAAAAAAAGTCTTACAAAGATAAGGTCTACGACAAAGGAGTTTGTTTGCACAGCCGGAACGCCAACGCACACACCACCGCCACTACACCTACGAAAGAGGCTCTTGGCAGAGAAATGGAAGACGACAGTGGTATGTAACCTCAATGTTTGGTGTTGCGCATTGTTCTTTAAGCGCAGTTTGGTTCTGCCATGTGAAGCTTTTGTTTGGAGACAAGTAAATGCTCAAGCAGAACATCCTCTGACATGTTATGGTCACAGGAAACTCCATTAAGAGAAAACGGAGCCTCAGTTATCTGCTCATCTCCAGCACGACACTCAAGATGATGTGTTGCCATCTGACAGTGTTTCAAATCAAGGACGCAAGTTAAGCTCCAGAGTATCATTAACTTCATCAGCACGTCTCAGGGCAGAAGCTGAAATGGCTGCCTTGCTCACACGTCAAAATATGCTGAAAGAAAAACATGCTATTGAAGAACAGGTGGAGCAACTTAGGAAAAGAAAAGAACAGCTTCAACTGGAAGCAGAAATAGCTGCAACTGCTGCTAAAGTAAATATGCTGAAAACTGGATCTGCAGTGCAAAGCTCAGCTTCACGGAAATCCAATGGAATGGAATCATATTTTAAAATAAAAGGAAATGCTGCTGAAACTCTTAAGGCAGATGTTAATACCTTTGTTCTACAGACAAAGAGGAAAACAATTAATAAGAATGCAGAGCCTCAAATAAAACCAATGCAACAAAATGTGACAAAGAAAGGGTCTGCATCCCTACTTGGATCTTCTCATCCTGTAAGCCTTCCTTCCTTCCTTCCTTCCTTCCTTCCTTCCTTCCTTCCTTCCTTCCTTCCTTCCTTCCTTCCTTCTGATTGTTTATCAGACCATGCCTTTGATCTCTTCTTTTAATAGATTTTCACTGGATCTGGATGGATTTCACTCCTTTTATCACTTTGATCCATTTGATTTTCATCAAAAATATATAGAATATTATTATTATAAGGAAAATATATTGGGTATAACTAATGATCTAAACCAGGGGTGTCAAAGACCCGGCCCGCGGGCCGCATCCGGCCCGCCAGGGGGTTTTAGTCGGCCCGCAGATGAATCTGAATTATTAAAAAAAGAATAAACGCTATTTTCTTAAAAATCTGCAGTTCCTATGTTGTCCGCTATAGAGGCGCTGTGTTTTAGTCAGTTGTTGTCCTACTCAAACCGGCTGCCTCTAGGACCCAGGGGCGCTGTGTTTTAGTGCAGCAGATAGCAAACGGAGGCTCTGCTCATTTTCCCTGTCTTCATGTGCGCAGCAAGCGTTCATCCTGATGTGAAACAGCACAAAAACAAGATTTCAGGGTTGTGAGGGAGTTTGAGAAACGATTTCAGGTCTTTAGAAGAATAGAATATATCTTTATTGACAGGGCACATGATTAAAATTACGCACACAAGATGGGCCGAGTGCACGAAGCCACAGTCGTGTCAGCACCGCCACAAAGGCAAACTCGAGACAGAATTAGCAGTTTTTCTCTCACCATCAGAGCGTCTGATGTGCTGTTGACATGTTGAAATCATTTATTTGCAGTGTGATGTAGAATTGAAGGACAAATTTGCCTCTGTGGGCTTGGAAACATTTTACAAGTATCTCTTACTATCCTAAACTGACAGCACTGGCTGCAAAAATGTCCATGTTTGGGACCTACCTGTGAGCAAGGTTTCACTAATGAACATTAATAATGCTGCGTTCCAGTTGTCCTCGGAGGTCGTAATTACGAGCTTCCGAGCAGTAAAAATCAACTGGAACGCCCCTCAGGTCGTAATTACAACTCGTGGACTCGGTCTCGCTGCACCGTACCCGAGTTCGCCGAGATCATCGTTTCAAGATGGCTGCTCCTCGCATCAACAGTGAGTGAAAGAGTTACTTTTTACTCTTTTTCGCTGTTCTTTGTGGTTTACTCAGCCGTAACTTCACATTAACGCATTCAGGCATTGTAGTTCTTTACAGTAATGATAATGATATGTTTAAACAGCCTCTGTGCGTCGACAACGGCTCGCTAAACGGCTGTGAGGCGGCATTGTTGTTGTTTAGCACAGTACTCGTTTTAGCTGTTCAGCGTTCATTGTTTATCATTAACTCAGTAACACATTTCGTACTTTACAGTGATTATTGTACGATATGTCGCCTAATAATTAGAGGGTGTTTCTAAGCTGTTTGTGTTTTCTAAAGAACGTGATTGTCGTGTTGATGTAACTGCGTAGGAGGCCTGCAACATGTTCTTTGTTCACCTTTACATGTGTTTTTAGCTAGTAAACTAATGTTTTGCACCATAAACTGTTTTTAAAAGGTCTATCAAGATTTATCTTGGCTTGTCAGGGTGGGAATCCAGTTTAACAGAATCAATTATTTAGTTTAAAAAAAAATGCAAACTTGAAACCCAAACCATCCTGTCAATCCACAGCTGTGTGTGTCTGTGTGTGTGTGTGTGTCTGTGTTGGGTGTGTGTGTGTGAGAGAGAGAGTGAAAATCGACCTTATTTATAATTATTATTGTGGGTTAGTTTTGTGA
>JBBPBX010013190.1:34759-52777 GCA_038048925.1 Garcialebias charrua | reverse complement strand
ACTCTGGTAGTCCTCGACTTACGACTGCCTCGAGTTACAACGTTTCGTGGTTACGACATGCATCTCCCATAAAAAAAAGAAGAAAAAAAAAAGAAAGAAAATATTTTGATGAATTTATTTTGAAAAGCCGAGTTACACAGTTTCCGGTTTTACATTCTAAACGTAGCGGCGGAGAAATACTGCCCTGTACTCTCTAAAAAAGCTAAGTCTGGTCCTTTGGACATTTAAAAAACAAAACAAAACTTGTTGGACCAAGCTGGAAAGGCAGCAGCTGTGGAAAAGTAACTGTGTTATGGACGGCGGTTTTACGACGTAAACGAATGGAGAATACTGAGGAGGGAGGGAGGAACGGAGGAAACGGTTTCACCAGCATTGCAGTAGGTTATTAACTCTTTTTTCCCTTCATTATGGCTCCCAAATGTATGTTTTTTGATAATTATGTAGGGTACTGTGTTAGGATAGGCTAAGTGCTAGGTAAAATACAGTACTGTACGTATAAGGTGCAGTTTGGACGTATGTTCCGACTTACGTCGAAATTCGCTTTACGCCGCCGCGCAGGAACGGATCTCCGTCGTAAGTCGAGGACTACCTGTACAGTACAGGTAGTCCCCGATTTACGAGCGCTCTGATCTGCGAGGTTCCAGACTTACGAGCTGCGAATTTTTGGAAAAAACGAAAAAAATACTGAGTTTTCATGTGTTTTTTCACTACAGTTAGTTAGTTAAGCATATAAACACACGTTTCCGATCATTTTTATGCACTCAAAAGTAGTTTTTAGATGAAAATAGAGTGTTTTTAGTCGCGCTAGCGAAAACCGTTCCAATTTACGAGCGGATTTCCGGATTTACGAGAGAAATGGCGGCCGTTCCAAATTACGAGATTTCCGGTTTACGAGCGCCTCGTTGTAACGGATCTCGCTCGTAAATCGGGGACTACCTGTATAAGGAACTAAAATAAAAATATCCTAAATTATTAATACAATATTCCTCCCTGAAACGGTTAAATACAAGCACAGTAAAAGTGGCGTAACAACAAAATACAAGTACCGTTTTTGTACTTAAGTGCAGTTCTTGAGTAAATACAAATATACAGGAGCTTCACACTCCTAGCAAAATAAGAGGTTATTGTAATGTAAAACATGATCTGATTTACATTACAATGATGCAGGGAGGAAGTTATCATGATGCAATCATGAAAAAATCATTAAAATAATCACCTTAACTGGGACTTCTTAAACTTGTACTATAAAGAAAAGTATAAATATTGTAGCTGAGAAAAAGAAAAAAATAATACAAAGATGCAAAACATTGGCTGTGTAGTGATACAGACCTTCATCTCTGAACTGGATTTACACCTTTTCACATCTCTCTGAACTGTATTGAAGCACCTTTCACTGATTCTCTCAGTGAGACACTTTACCACTGTTTTATTTTAATAATTTGAATCAAGACACATATTATTTCAACAGAGACTCTCTTTAATTTCACTGTGTGCTAATTCAAAGGTAATCAAATCATAACCTTGTGTTATTCGTATGAACAGTGTTATTTTTCAATATGTTAAATGATCATGGTCATTCTTTAATATGCTAGTGTATTCTTAATATGTGGACACATAAATTAGAATGCTGTCTAAAGTTGAGAAATATGTCGTACTTGTCAGATGCGTTTTAGAAAAGTTAAGACGTTTACTCAGTTAATCTTATTACTGGTGACTATTGTCTATCTTTTCTTAAAACAATCCTTCTCTGTTATCCTGTACAACCTACACACTTCTGACATCTTTGACCTTAGCTAACTCCCTCCCGTTCCCTGGTGAACAACCAATGAGCAGAGTGAACGAAACTAGGTCAAATTCCCTTTTTAAGGTTCCACTTCCTGTTTCTCCTTTATAAGTCTGCTGGAGGAATTTGAACCATGATGTTTTCTCCAAAGAGCTGATCTGAACTAGGGGTGGGCGATATGGCTCAAAAATTATATCGTGATATTTCAGAGCATTATCACGATAATGATAAATTTCATGATATAACCAAAATATATATATATATATATATATATTTACAAAATTAACTTAACATGTTGCTTTGCAGTATTATGTATATAAAATAAATAAATAAACAACAAGGGGTAATTTTACCGAAATTACTTTATTTAGTAAAGTATTCAGTCTCCCAAGTATATATATAAAAAAAAGATCTGTTATTTAGATTGAAAAAGTCTTATCTATTCATGCAGGAATTATTCATTTTTTATAACTGATCTGTCTCTGCACACCCTGATGCATGCTCAATAATCCAGGTAGAAAAATCTAAAAAAGCTAAGTCTGGTCCTCTGGACATGTCCAGAGGACCTTTTTTGGATGATCTGTCTCTGATTACCTGACTCCTGGAAAGGTCCGCTGAAGGACGCAAGGCGTACTATGACCAGAAGGCCTCTCACAATGAACTCCAAGTGGGAGACAGAGTCTGGTACTATACGTTCGCCCCAGCAACCGGGAAAGGAGAGTCCGGGACCGGAACTCTCGCCCGCAAACTAATGCCCAGGTGGACTGGACCTCATCTGATAACAGACAAAGTGTCCTCAGTCGTCTACGAAATCAAAATCAGCAAAGGCCGCAAAGAGCCAATTGCTAAATGGGTACATCGAAATCAGATCAAACCTTACAAGGCGTTCAATGACTCCACAAAAGACAAAGATCTCACAAACTCACCGACTTCATGGGATAATAAGGTCGTCCAAACACAAGTTAGTAAATAAACTAATCAGGTTTAAACTACCGTATTTTCCACCCTATAAGTCGCATTGTCCAATTTGAACTTAGAAACGCTAAGCCTAAAACCCACAACAAAAACTAACCTTAACAACCGTTTAAATCCACGAGATTTAATTTGACCTCGGTCATAAAGTTGAGACCTGTTTTTCTTGTGTGTTGCACTTTGGAATCTGACGACAAGAGTGTGTCGAAGCAGTGAAACGTTGTTTCCTTGTATTTAGTCATTACTGTTGTCATTAGTTGAGATATTGTTTTGGTTCTGAACACTCCCAGCCAAAAAGGTTTTGTATTAACATTGGTTAATGAATGATATGGATTTAACTATGCCAACATGCAGTTCGTTTTGTTAAATCTCAATCGTCGAAGAGTCAATGTAGTTTAAAGCTACTCAAGGTACCATAAACTACACTGGTCTCACAATTTCTAAATTGAACCGATTCGATCGTTTCTATTCTAGATTATCTATTCATTTTGATGAGTCTCGCCATAGACTTCAAAATTTATTAGGAATACCAAATCCTACGTCGTTCGTCTAAAAGACAACAGACATTTAGATCAAACTATATTTCATTTTTTTATTTTAGTTTAACCTAAACTAAGTAATGAATGGAGGAATAGTTTGGAATTAGAGGCCTTCGTTACAGAAGCCCTCCAAAATTTTATAGGTATAGATCCCTATATCTAATTTTACAGAATTGATCCACCCCTTAATTGGTAATTGTAGCTGATCTAAACCATGATAGCTTACATACCAGGTGCATATAGGTAGGGCCTAATGTAAAATCCCAATCATAAGCCCACCTAAAAAACCACATAATTGCATGACACATAGAACCAGAGTGGCACTGACTGGAAACCAACCAGCCAACAACCTTCGATGTGGGGACCTGCAGCTCCAACGCTTGGTCTTCAACCTTCGTCCAAGGGTCGCCTCCTCTGCGTCAATCGAGGGATTCCCTCTACATGCTGATTATGAAAACAATTGTTGCTGATCAATCAACAAAACTAATCGTTGTGGAATTACTGCTGTGGAATTACCGCTGTGGATTATAAGACTTTGCTTTCCAAGGGATCACAGACTTTGTTTTCCAAGAGTTAACAGACTTTGTTTTCCAAAGGATTAGAAGCTTTTCGCAATGGGATTACCTCCGAACAGTATGGAATTTCCAAAAACTTTATGGGATTATAATTTTTGATTTTTCTTTTCCACTTGCTGGATTACTTCAAGATCAAAGACAGTTCAAGGTTTCCTTTCGTGTTGGACCCCATCCCCAAGGACTGGCGATGGCTTCCAAAAGGGGGGAGATGTAGTGGACCTACCCAGGGTCAAACTAAGGTTTTTGAACTGTCCAGTGATGACCTTTACTGACCTCTCAGTAAAGCAAGACATTTACCACAAAATCATTCCATTAGTTGTAATCTGAGAATATAGTCATCAAAAGAGACTATTTCTATCTTTGATTTTATTCTAATGTGATCAAAAGAATAACTTTTGTCATTTTCATGATATATGTTATATGCTGTTATTCTTTAAATGTGAAACATCAATGTGTCATTTCTGCAAGTGAAAAGGTGTCAAAGTTCAGCTAAAATGTCAAACTGACTTACACTGAAATTGTTTTTGTCGAGTTTCAGCTAAAACTCTCATCTAGCGTCTGAAAGTCTCTCACTCAGATACTTTTCCTAAACAATTTCCTTCTCTGCGCTGAATTTCACCTTGAATAGTGATAACAAGTGGACCAATGAAAAAGAGACAAGCCTCACTCCTCTCTTGATCCTTCTTTAAGTTCTAAGTTTTGCTGGAACGTGAGAGTTTCTGGGAGCTTCAAAGACATGAAGACGTCCCAAAGAGCTGAATGAATGCCTGTCACCCGCCAAGGACAGTCATTCAGCTAAGGATTGTATAACATGCTGTTATGAATCCACTTCGAACGAGCGCAAGCTCAAAACTTTGTTTATTCCTTCCTGGAATAAGTTTATCTTGAAGTCAGAGGCCAGGAGCTGACATATTCTCTGATGACCAAGCGGAAACCAGGAGACGTTGAAACGTAAACTAGAACCAGTTTTGGACGTGCTGGGACTAAAGGACTCTGCGCATCTGAAGGCTGGTGTCATTTCTTTATCAGACTCGTCGAAAGGTAAAGAGCTGTTTACAAACGTACCTGGATTTTAGCAGAAGTCGGATGGAAGTGTCACTTTTGGTATCATGCTCAAGATAATTTCCTTTAAACCATCTCCCATCTTCCTCCTATCTTTTTCCCTCAATTCTAAGCTGGAAACTATTTTAAGCTAAAGAGCCCACAGACTAAATATGTTAACATCCAGTATTGAAGTCTGTTGTGTTGAATTTAAGTGTGCTGACGTATTAAATTAATTCCATTCTTCCTCCTAAACTTTCTCCTTAAACTTATTCTTGCCAGAACTGTGAGAAATACAATATTTGCCTACAGATGTAAAAGTAACATGTCATCTCATTACTTGTGTTTGTTGTTCCAAAATTGAATCTGTCGACAGTTAAGTTTATATGAAAATTGATCAGACCAATCCATTGTACATGTTGATGTAATTTTATGATTCTGTTAAATAAATGATTTATCTCCTGGTGAATCAACATAAATTGACGTTTCATGCCTGTTACATCTCATCTGACCACCCAACTTTATGTTTAAATCCTGAAAAAGAGAGAACTCGTCAATATTTGATGCTAAGATTATGTCAGGTGTAAACCTGCTCATTCTTACATTTGGAATATTGTACAGTCAGTAAATCTGCCGAGTACATAAATCCAATACAGCTGCATAAGTCTACATATCCTTAAATTAATAATTTGCTGAAGCGCCGTTTGATTTAATTACAGCCTTTGTTCTTTTTGGGAACATACCTAGCTCATTTAAAGTATACTGTATAAGCTAAAGTTCAGCTGTCTCATCAGGACTGTCCTCATTCACTTACAGTCGTTACATCCTATATCTAAACCCAAGGTTCACAGACTGTTAAAAATACATCAACCAGGAGATGGGTCCAAGAAAAATCCTTAGATTTCCAGTGGAAACCAGTGAGGAGAGTTGTTAAGATGATGACAATATATGGAACAACAGTGATGTTCCCACGAGAAGGACGTCCTCCAACACTGATGAAAAGACGGGATGGAAACATGTCGAGGAGGCTTCCAAGACACCTACAGCAATACTGAAGGAGCTGCAGGAGGTTCTTAAAATACTGGTCATACCACATCTGACTCTCCTGTGTTCCTCATATGTCTGGGCTCTGAGGTAGGAAAGACTTTTCTTACAACAAACAAAAACAAACAAACAAAAACCCTGTGGTCAAATGTGTTTTTGCCTGACTAACCCAAAGTGGACCTTTTTGATCCATATTCCAGCAGGTCCGTTTGGTCCAAGAACAAGACTGGATAACCACACTGAAAAAAATAGAATTGAGGGGTCTTTGATTTTGCACAAACAAAATAAGTCATGTCTACACAACAGTCATGTCTCTTGTATTTACACGATAGAATAAAGAACCATTTACTTAATTATCAACAATAATGAAACTACTAATTTTTCTTATGTTGGTTTAACATAATTATATTAGATTACTAAAATCATTGTAATCATGTTTTATCATTACCGGAAATGATGCAATACATCAAAAGACTATCAAGCATGATTGGACAAAAAAAAGAGCTGTCTTTTGAATCTTAACCAATCAGAAGCCAAACAAGATCATATCCGCCCAGTTTCTTCTGACTACTCAGCGACAAGAACAGTTGCAAGACAAATCTTTGGAGGAACACCGATTACCGGTAGGTAAGTGATCTCAAAATTTTTTTATAGTTGAAAATGTTTCCACACGATTATTGTGCTGTATGAAAACTCATAGTTAAACTGTCTGCATGTTATTCTTTGGTTTTCACATTGCTAGCTATTCAACCGAATTATTACCGGAGTAAATCTTTTTTTTTTTTTTTTTTACCAGAGCAATACTACTGGAGTATTTTTTTTTTTAATTTTTAATTAATTTATTTTTTACCAGAGCAACCAAATTACTACCGGAGTAAATTATTATTATTTTTTTTACCAGAGCAACCCAATTACTACTGGAGTAAATAATTTTTTCTCTAAACTCTTAAAAATACATAATTTTTTCAATAGCTTTAGGTAAGACTCAATGTAAAGTGTTTACAAATTTGGGTTATAGAACAGATGTAAATTATTTATGGCTTCTAATTGCTTTTTTATTAATTTTTGTAAGCCAAGAAGATTTAGTATTTTTTTTTAAATTAGGTTTGTAATGTTCCTTCCAAACTTTAGCATCCATGAATTTTATGCTGATGGCAGAAATTTGTCAGGACATTGAGTTTTGGTACTCTGGTGAAGAGCTTCGTTTTTTTATATGTAAAGTTACCTGCTGGATTTTAAGTTATCTCACTCAAGGTTATCTTTGTGTCTTACAGGTTTAGGTGGTGCTGGTAATGTGGAGTGTAGGGGTGCTCTGAAAAAGTGTCAAGTAGGTCCAAGCTTTTGCATCAATACAAATTAAAACATCCCCATTTTGGACGTCTTAAACACTTTCCATGTACATACCTGCATTTGTATTTGCATACAGGAGACATGAAGTTGTTTGTGATGCACCGATCGTGGAGGCTTTTATGACAAGATGGCCTGGTCTACATTCAAGAGGTATGGCCTGACTCATAAAAGTTTTTTTGGATGCAGTGTTAATCTAAGATGTCTATAGGCACATTTACTTCACTGTTCACTTCGGCAACAGGAGTGATTGTGGCCTTCTTCCAGATGTTGAACATTTGAAGCTCAGTCCTTTGTGCTCATTTTTTTCAGATAAACGCTGAGTTTAAGAGAATTACCCCCATACCACTTCAAAGTTCTTCTCTCAACTGGATCTCCACTTTGACAACCTGATGAAGCTGTTCAAAAGAAGAGGACAGCTTGGACAAAAGCTTAGTCAAACTGAAAAGTTACATTTCACTGATTTAATGTCATGTTGATTACATGTTCAAAATGTTTTTAGAAATCTTACATACTTTTCTAAATCATTTTATCTTTTATATTAATATGTAAAAGAGCAACTTTTAAGCTGTAGTATTTCCCCTGTACAAAAATGTTTTTTAAACATTTGTTTAGACTATCACTATGTTATTACATAGTAATCAGTAATACGTGTGACAAATAACTGGTGAAAAAATTAGAACTGTTCATTTAAATAAAGCTTAATTGTTCAGCAGCACTCGCATTCTTTGTCTTTCTTGTCAAAGATCAGTTTCTTTTTTAGTTCTTCTTTTACATTAGAATGGTACCGGTATATAGATAACTTTACAAAATTACCGGGGTACCGGTAAGTAGGATTTAAAGCTGTAACATGTGTTCCATTAACATGATAGCATCATGTTTGCATAACACAATTCCATTGAGTAATACTGGCAATCAAAAATAAGCTGGTTTTATTCATTATATTATTGTTGCTGAAACATAAAAAACATTCTTGATAATACATAATATATTTACATTATAGTAACAGATAAAATGTTTTTAATTTCAACTTAATATTTTAAAGTAATCTTATGTAAATAAAATATGTTGATTTGACAAGCTATAACTGTTTGAGGGAAAAAGGGAAAATATGTCAGTTTTATTTATTCGCATTGTGTGGGACGGATGTACACAATAAAATTAAGTAAGTTGAACAGCTTTTTTTTTTCAGTGCACTTACTGTAATTTGTAACCCGATTGATGCCGGAACACAACTAGTGGGCGGTCCGGCATCAAATATTAGCTGTCCCTAATATTTTTAATAAAGTAGATGTGATTTCCTGCATTTTAACGGGTTGTTAAACATCTATGTTTACCTACATTTGTAAACATTCACCTTCTGTCAAGCTGCCTGAGTACGACTGTCTGGTTAGGTCAGTGGTGGATCCGGACACGGACGAACACTTTAAGAAGAGTGGAGTGGTTCCTACGATCAGTACCGTAAACACCGGTGTATAATACGCTCCGGTGTATAATACGCTTTGGCCAATATTTGGAAATAAATCAGAAAAATCGGTAGATAATACGCTTCGGTGTATAATACGCGCTGCCGTGACAGTCTTTTTATGGCCACTAGATGGCGCCAGGATACGCCTCCAGGTACAGTCTGCAGGTAAACAGACTACAGGGTGCATTAGCGCCCATAGCGGCCGAAACTGGTACTGCACCATTTTTAGGCCAAAATGAAAAACAGCGAATCAGAGCCAAAAATGGGTCTAAAAATATGGGAAAAAATCTGTAGATAATACGCTTCGGTGTATAATACGCAGGACATTCAAATGAGCAATAAAAGTGCGTATTATACACCGGTGTTTACGGTACTCAACCCCACCGCTCTTTCCGGGGGGGTGGGGGGGGGGGTGTCCAAGGGTAGACGTGGAAATGCTACCTGAAGGGGCAGCTCGTGTGCTCGTAAGTGGCTGTTGTGTTCAAAACGAGTGTTTATGTAATTATTTTCAGTTTACATACCCAATATTAGTTTTGTTCGTTCAAGACAGTCATGTTTGTTCATATCTCTATTATTGGGCCTGAGAGTTACTGAATCCAAGCAAACAGTTACCGGAACGCACCCTGTCTAAATAAGAGAGTTACCAGATCCTGTTTCGGTAGGATCCAGCTCAAATTAAGCCCTGTGAGTGACCAAAAGAACACCATTCTCACTGTAAAACATGGTGGTGACAGCATCATGCTGTGGGGGTTGCTTGTTTTTCTGCTGGATCTGGAGTTTTTGTCAAAGTGGAAGGACTTATGAACAGTTGTTTATTTAGACTCTTGTGTCCAGTGCTCATTTATGTGATTTTGTTAAAGTTCTCAGAGTTCACTCTTGAGTGAAGCCACAGCAGAGACTGGTGATGCATTCACTGAACACAGGCAGAAAGTTGAGCTCTCACGTTGGCCTTACTACTCGCTGATACATCTCCAGCGTAATGAGCCGTGGGCAGAGAAAGCTCTTCATGGCTGCTCACCTCCCTAACAAGCTGCTGACAGACAACATAAGCACTTTTATGATTAGAGACGAGTGTAATTATCAGGGTGCATGCACTCACAAACAAACACATCACCCGACCAACGCCAACATGACCTCAGATTGATCGGTCCAAACGCAACTAATAAGCTCCAGATAACATTGTTTGTTTTTAAGAGGAAAATTTCAAACATTTGTGTAAAAATGACTTTAAAAGCAGCAGAGTTTCAGTTGCCTGTCAGAAGTACAGTAGCCTGGTTTAAACCAGACCCTTGTCCTTCACTTCGCTTTGGACTAGGGTCTGGCATCTCTGCCATAGAAAACGATTTCTCCTGGAGATTTTTGAATGGACCAATCAGAGAACAGGAGGCAGAGTTTTGTTAGTTTAGCCTGGCGAGGTCCAGGCTATCAGATAAATTGCTCAGAAACCACTCGGTGGATATTTTTTCTGCCACCAGTGTGTAATTATATGTCTTTAATTTACTGACTGTTGGCCTAGATGAAACATTTGAGATAAAATTCGATTTTTTATCATTTATTTTCGTAGCGCACCCGAGGCTGTTTGGAAAATATCAAACCGAAACTATTTAATATCCAGCAGATTTGACCATTTCGTGAATTGATTTAGGAACTGTTAAGCTCAGGAACACTTCTGATATAACGTCAGCTATGAAATATATTTTTTCTCAGCAGAGAAATAATAGTTTTTTACCTTGTTTTGATGAAAATTCGTTCGTGGCGGCAGCCATTTTGAATGACGACGTCAGTCGACATCGTTCAAAACTCCGCCTTCTGCTCTCTGATTGCTCAGGAACACTTCTGATATAACGTCAGCTATGAAATATATTTTTTCTCAGCAGAGAAATAATAGTTTTTTACCTTGTTTTATTGAAAATTCCTTCGTGGCGGCAGCCATTTTGAATGACGACGTCAGTCGACGTCGTTCAAAACTCCGCCTTCTGCTCTCTGATTGGTCCGGTCAAAAATCGGCCGGAGAAATCGTTTTCTATGGGAGGAATCCCAGACTGTGCAGTGAAGGGAAATGAGAATTGAGCGGAGCTGTGCAGGAAGGCGAGGGCCAGGCTAGAAGTACAGTAACTGCAACTTTATTTGTCGGATCAGGTTATTCTGAACAGAAAAAGTGTCAAATGACGCTTGGAACACCAACTTTTTGTTCACATGTACTCAGAGACTAAAGCAAAAAGTCTGGGAACCACCTCACCTCACAAACCAAACACTGAGGAAGATCAGCTGACAGCTCAGTTCAGAAAACTAAAGAGCTCATCAAACAACCTTTTTGCTTTTGGACATTTGTTATGAAGCGTAACCATGACAACAAGGTGTATTTTACAATTGGAACAACTGATTAATATCTCAAAAGCTCAAGTAATACCTCAGCTACAGCCCCAAATCACAAATGAGTTAAAAAAGGAGGTGCCGTGGATGTATCCCCGTCTACCTGGCGGAGGTGCTTGAGTACCTGACCGCCGAGATCCTGGAGCTGGTGGGAAACGCGGCTCGTGACTACAAGGATCATCCCCTGACACCTGCAGCTGACTGTCCGCAATGACGAGAAGCTCAACAAGCTTCTGGGAGGAGTGGCCATCGCTCAGGGAGGAGTTCAGCCCAAGATTCAGGTGGTCCTGCTGCCGTGGAAGGCCGAGAAACCCACCAAGTTCAAGTAGATAGATCAACATCTGCAACCAGTTTCTTCAGATCTGCTCTAAGACAGACTGCTACAAGAGATCCTTCCTGCCCACAGCCATCAGCATCTAGAACAACTCTAATGAAACCAGGATGATGAGTTACAACATTTAATTTCCCCTGGGGATTAATAAAGTATTTTGAATTGAATTGAATTTGAAACAAGTGGACAAAATGGAAAGATTGGACTTTATTTCTAAATGGAAACATAGCAAGGAAGTGATAGACGTCTGCTGCCATAGGTGACCTTTTACAGGATGTTCCCAGATTCTCACCAGTAGAGCTCAGAGCCTTCATTCCCTCTAATACTAAGTCGCTTTAACGTCATTAACATTTTGCCTAAACCCGACTATAAAATTGAGCAACGCACCCTAAATTTATTAAAGCATGTTTATGAATGAACATCATTTATTTACTGGTGAAGAAAAAAAACTCTTGAGTTTTCTTTTATTATAAAACATTTGCAACATTTTCAGTGATTGTGTCAGTGAATGTCCATCAGATTAAAGAAAACGTTAAAATTAGCTGCCATACAAAAGGATTAGGATATATGTATTTGCAGATTTTGAACTTCAACTGATCTTGACTGAAATGGTAATCGAACTCTGCCTGGACCCTGACATTCAGCCGGGGAAGCCAAAGATCCTGGGAAAGATGTGTGACTGCTGCGTGTTTACCCTCAGAATCATAAAAAAAAACTGTTTATGAAAAGGAGGGATATAAATTATTTAGAAAACTTCCAGCTTGTTGAGTAAAGTGCCATTAACAACATTACATATATATTTTTTTTTTTACAAATGTCAATGCCAGAACCTTCATTTTATTTTATAGATATACTTTTTACACTTTTATACTACTATGCAAAAAACTCAGGACAGTATTACACTTTTATTATTTCATTTTATGCTTATGTTTATTAAATGTTTAGTGTTTTAGTGTTGGTGTAACTTTTCATACTTTTATACTACTATGCAAAAACTACTATGCAAAAACTCAGGACAGTATTACACTTTTATTATTTCATTTTATGCTTATGTTTATTAAATGTTTTAGTGTTTTTAGTGTTTTAGTGTTTAAATGGTTACTGTTGCACCGAGGGACTGAGAGAAATGCAATTTCAATCCTGTGTATGTCCTGTACATATTGCAGTTTTGACAATAAAGTTGACTTTGACTTTTGACTTAAGACAGGAGACTGTTTCTTTTCATTCTTACATCTTTCCTGTTTTATAAAATGTTTTATATGCATCATTTGTTTTTCTTACATGTAAGGTGCGTAAACAAACTCCTTTCTGCCTTCAGCCTCATCTTCAGATACATGACGGCTGCCTTTTAAATCACAGCTGTGATCATCTGGAGACGGGATCACATCTGTGTGTCATTAGATGTGAGACAAAGAAACAGCAGTAAAACTTGGCCATTGTTTCGTAGCATCAAGCCCAAGCTGTCTTATTGTCTTTATTTTAATACAGCAACTACTTTGTAATTAAAATTTAAGGAAAGCATAACCAAGCAGAGCTGTCTCTTTTGCAATCACGGTGCAAATAAATGTCCAGTTTTGGAAAGAGCCTTTTACTTGGAAAAGCATGGACGGTGCTGTGTGCCAGCGTTCCAATCAAACCTTGTTTATCCACTGGAGATAAAATGGAAAGCTGTGGGGAAATTATGCCACATGTGCAAAACTAGAAAAAAAAAAAACAGCCCGCAGTACAAGGACACTAAAAAATAAATAAATAAAATTCAACTAAACAAAGGAACCATGCATAAGGTGAGGGGTTAAAGCACTTTTCTTGTGGGAACTTTCTCACATGGTGTCAATTATCCTCGTCTCTGACACGAACCAGACAACCCCAGTGTCATTTATAAATAATCGTTTATTTCCTTCTGCTGTGTCATCCGAGTCGTGCACCGACTCAGTGAATGTCTCGTTACATCTTGACATTTTTCTTTCAGCTTTATCAACCCAACTATGGAAAATCTTTCCCTTCTTCTGCTCGTTCCTTTGGTTGTGCACCAAAACAGCCAGCTTCAAATCGCTGAGTAACATTTTGAGTTCTGAACATGTTTAATCTCTTGCGTCCTACCTCGATGAGTCGGTCCTGGGGTCGGAGTCCGGCACTTTCTGCGGGCGATCCCTGGTCTAGGGAGCGGATGTACTGACCGGGCCGCGACCGCTCACTGTGGAGGTTGAATCCGTAGCCCATCTTGGACCGCACCAGGTGGCACAGACGTGGGACGAGCTCGGACGGGTCGATCTGGGGACTGGACTGGGGCTGAGCGGGATCTTCCTCCGGTGTCACAGCCTCCTAGAAGAAAACAAAAGGAGTGTGTTGGTAACTTGGTAGATAGCAAAGCAGAAATCTTCTTTTTGACCTTCAAACCAACAATACCCAACAGGAGCTTCACACACTCAGCAGCATGCTGGTGAAGATTCTCAGTCGTCC
Organism: Garcialebias charrua; assembly: GCA_038048925.1. Lineage (NCBI taxonomy): Eukaryota > Metazoa > Chordata > Actinopteri > Cyprinodontiformes > Rivulidae > Garcialebias > Garcialebias charrua. The sequence continues at coordinate 38,844 of JBBPBX010013190.1, read as the reverse complement.
AGGACATGATAAATAAAAAAGGCGTTCAATACAGAACAACTGGACTTTATTTGTAACAGAAGACATTTCGCTTCCCATCCGGGGAGCTTTATCAATTCAATGAGGAAAATGTGAGAGCGAGCGAAGTTATACAGGCTGATCCACTGACACGCACCAAAATATGTAAATTGGAAGCTAACACACACATATACTTGGAATAACACGTGCCTGTGACCCATTCAAAGTTCAGGGTGTGAAAGCAGACCTTACAGGAAACACACACACACACACATCCTACTGTATGTAAATTGACAAATCACACCTCACACATTGATAGCAGGGACCTGTCAAAGTGTTGTTAGTCTAAGGCCCTGTTTACACGGACACTGTAGCCGTTTTCGCATTGGCCAGCCCTCAATGGCCCGGGCCGCCCCTGGGTGGCTCTGGGCCACCCGCGTTCATTACGCATTTGCCGCAGAGCCGCCTTGAAGTGGGTGGGCAGTTCTCTGGAAGTGGGTGGGGTGCTCTCTTCACGTGGGTGGAGTGTTCGTGTTTTAAGAGAGGAGACTCCGCTAAAAAAAAATTGTTAGCTGGATATATATATATATTAGTGTTTCTGAGTTTAATTTTTGTTAATAACTGATCACAAATCAGCTTATGTTACAACGTAAATAACAACGAAGCGCGCACCCATTTCCGCCTTTCAGCGCGACTTGAATGTCATTAAAATATAACTAATATTGTCTAACTGTTGCGCGCAGCCAGGGTTTTAAAATATAACTAATAATCTCTAACTTCTACGTGCAGCTAAAATGTTAAGAGGAGTGATTCCTATATGAGTAAGGTGGACACCTGAAAATCCAGTCCGCCACAATAGCTCAAAGCGTTAGAGCACTGCTGTTTTGACCGGGAGAAGCGGGTTCGCTTCCCGCCTGGGACAAAGTTATTTTACTTTTTTTTTTTTTTATTGGAGTAAATAAAAAGGAGTTTGTTAACCAAACAGACTCCTTTTTATTTAAAAGAAAATGTGAATTAAAAAGAAAAAAGTAAAATAACTTTGTCCCAGGCGGGAAGCGAACCCGCTTCTCCTGGTCAAAACAGCAGTGCTCTAACGCTTTGAGCTATTGTGGCGGACTGGATTTTCAGGTGTCCACCTTACCCATATAGGAATCACTCCTCTTAACATTTTAGCTGCACGTAGAAGTTAGAGATTATTAGTTATATTTTAAAACCCTGGCTGCGCGCAACAGTTAGACAATATTAGTTATATTTTAATGACATTCAAGTCGCGCTGAAAGGCGGAAATGGGTGCGCGCTTCGTTGTTATTTACGTTGTAACATAAGCTGATTTGTGATCAGTTATTAACAAAAATTTAACTCAGAAAAACTAATTCAGCTAACAATTGTTTTAGGGGTTTCTGTAGTTAAATTTGAATGAAATTCAACCCTCGCGCTGAGGTTGTTTGAATGAGTCCCGCCCCTGCTGCAAACAACGAATCACATGTGAGCAGTACATGACGTCAAACTGGGTCCGTTGGGCTGGGCCCGATAGAACCACGGTGAAGATGGTTCCAGAACAAGGGTGGATCACGGGCGGAAAAGGTAAATGCGAACACGCCGAACCCGGGTTAGAAGCAGGGAGAGCCGGGGAGGGCTGGCCAATGCGAAAACGGCTTGTGTGGGGGAAACGGAACTTGTGGGTATGTTAAAGGTTCAGTATGCAGTTTCTGTAGAACTGCAGCAGTTAGAAATATTTTCAACAGGCAAAGCATTCTGATCCCTCCCCCTCAGAGCCATATGTGGCTCTGCCCCCTTGTGGTCTGTTGAATTTCAAATTCAAGCTCTGTTTTTATTGGCTGATTCAAATTCAAGCTCTGTTTTTATTGGCTGGTTACAAACTCTGTTTTTATTGGCTGGAAAATGGCGGGTCACCTTTTCTTTTTAGAAATGCTTATTTACCACCTGGAGAAGCAAGGGGACAATATTTTTTTTAATTTTTTTTCAGAGATTACCTGGCTAACATCAGTCTGTCAGGAGGTAGTGACAGAGTGAAGAAATATGTTCATAAAAAAAGCTACATACTGCAGCTTTAATTAGGTGAAAAGTTTTGCATTGACACGGGTGAATTCTGTGGATACGACTCTCTCCCCCCCACACCCCCCGTCCTCATGACTTCACTGTAGTTACCATGCTGGGCCATTAGATGGCGCTGTGATTTTTGGAACCTTCACTACTGCGCATGCGTGCTGCCTGAGGTAAACAGAGCAGCCGAGGCAGCCTGCCTCGTCTGTTTTCCTCTCTGGCTAAAATCAGCTAACTACAAGTTGTTGTCAACAAGTTAACAACAAGTTAAAGCTGGAATTTGGATAAGAGTCAACAGATTTGACACCAAGTGGGACCGCTTCATCTAACAAGCTGCACACCAGTTGCTGACTGGACCGGAACCGCGTCAACATGTCTGACTTTAGTCCGTGAGAATCAGCTGATTTCCAGCAGCGCTACAAGGTAAACAATGTTCTTAATAATGTTTCCTTGTGTTTAGTTCGATCACAGAACAACCAACTGAGGTTTTATTTTTATTTTTTTCCTGCGAGGTCGAAGCTGTCGTTCCACGAAGCGAACCGGTTCGGATCTGGGTCCAGTTTCCACCAGGATGAAAACAACAGAGTCCAGTTCATTAAAGTTCGGTTAACGTGTTTTTAAAAGTGTTCAATTTAATTCTCAGTGTTTGTGACATGAGTTTGTGGTGTTGAATAAATAAATAAATTAAAAATCAACCTGGTGTCTTCATTTTCAACATGCAGCATGTTAGGCATGACGTAACGAGTCCAGATAGCTTCATTTAGCTCAGATAAATGTAAATATCTCCCACGCTAACATAAATACTGTTTATTATTGTTAAACTGTTAATATATAGCACATTTAGTATGTTATAGTGCAGCGTGACACGTGAAATGTCCGACTGCCTCGTTAACAGCGACAACTGGATCCAGGCAGCTGGCTCTCTTCCAACACAGATGCAGGTAAGGTGTAGAATAATTAAATATGAGAATCAAAATATATTCCATCAGCTATAGTTCAGAAAGTGGTGCGTGTGTCCACTGTCCAGTCCACCGCCATTGTTAAAATGCCGGCTGTCTGCGCGTGCGTGCTGCGTGCATGTGTTCAAACAAAAGCTCAGCGGGAGATGTTTACATTATCAACGGGGGGGCAGGGGAAAAGTTCCACCTTGAGAGCTGGATCAGAAAAGTATCGGATGCAAAGAGGGGGGCCAGCAGCGTCGTGTAGGCGATAAGCAAAGACGTAAAGAGAAAGTAGCGGTTCCACTCAAAATACGCGCCGTGTAAACAGGGCCTAATTCACAAACAAAGCTCCTCTGTTCTCATCAGGTGATAAACGTCTGGGAACCAGCTGCAGGGCCGCACCATATGTTTTAGAAAGTTGAAATCTTAGACCTCCTCCTCTGTTTAACGATGGTTTCTCTCGTTTTACATAAACTGCTTCCTTCACACCCCTCTCAAACCACCTGTGCTCTCGGTCCAAAATATGTACATTCTGGTCCTCAAATGAGTGTCCCTTGTCCGTGAGGTGGAGGTGAACAGCTGAGTTTTGTCCAGAGGAGGAGGCTCTCCTGTGTTGGGACATTCTTCTGTGGATGGGCTGCTTAGTTTCTCCAATGTATAGGTCTGGACAGTCTTCGCTGCACTGGACTGCATACACTACACCACTCTGTTTGTGTGTGGGTGTTTTGTCCTTAGGATGCACCAGCCTCTGTCTGAGAGTCCTGCTGGGTTTGAAATGTACTGGGATGTTGTGTTTGTTGAAAATCCTTCTGAAATTCTCTGAAACTCCAGCCACTCAGCAGCCAAAGCACGGCTACAGTTATGAGCTGCAGAAAGAGCTTCTCTCAGTCAGCTACACAATACACAGCGTCTGACAAAAATAGACACCAAAACCTGTATGTGCTTTGAATTCTCCTTTCATCATCAGCTGAATGGACAGAGCTCCCTGAAGAACTTTACCGTTCTGTGGATCACGAGCAATAAAAACCTTATGGTGTTTTTATTTTTATTTTATTTATTCATTCATTTTATAATAAAATACAA
>JBBPBX010013189.1:28430-52778 GCA_038048925.1 Garcialebias charrua | reverse complement strand
AAAAAGAACGGATGGAGATGGTTGCTAAGGCGACAGATCTTGAGGTGGGAGAAAAAGTGGACTGTTTTAGTCACAAGTAAACCTATACAGTGTATAGGAAACCTGCAGACGTGTCTGAGGGAAGAAAGGCAGAGGAGAACTGCTTCTGATCCGAGGACTGCTGTTGCTGATCCAAAGTGGCCAGAGAAAAGCGTCAACATGGCGACGCTGCTCCAGTGAGACTAAAAAGTAGTCCTGCAAATCAGGTGGCTGAGTTCTAAAAGAAATTGGACTCACAAAGCAACTTTGACGACGGAGAGGACCTACTGAGGAGCGCAGGTCGGTCGGTGTTGGTTGTTTAAACGGGGGAGAAGAGGATTTCCACGACGACAGCGCACCCTAGCTTCATCAGGCCTGCAACGCAAGCATATTACCGGTACCGGGTTGTGTTGGTGTGTGTGTGAGTGCGAGTGGGGCCCGTGTGTGATGTGTTTAGAACTGTACAGTTACGTTAAATTTATGGAGTTCTGTTAGTGACAAAAATTGAATTCTGGTTATATTACAACAATGGTTAAGAGAAAGGAGCTTTAATAAAAAACAAAAACACAAAGTTAAAGTGAGAAAAAGTGCTTTACAGTATTGGTTTTATTTTATTTTGGGAACATGTCAAATGAGAATTAAAGACCATACTTTATTGTTGTTTTACATCATTTTGGGGTATTGTGCAGCTTCATGTGGTGGAAGAGTTATTTTTCTAAGTTCTTATTAAAAGAAACTGTTCAGTTAGTTGGTTGTCTGGAGTGATTTATGGTACATTAAAGGTGTGTATGGTAAATTAGGTGAGTAAGGATTTACTCAACATAGGTAAACCTGCGTGGTATCTACCAGAACTTAACGAACCCAAATAGCCACCCCACCAGTGAGTTTAAGTTCTTGCCCCAGTTACTGGCGTACAGAGCAGTGGGGTGCTACATAATAAAATGGAGGCACCGCTGGGATATATTTAATTTTATTTGCATAAAAACAGAATTATACCCAGACAACCAGCTTCTAGACAAAAAAATAAGGCACTTTTTCAACACGTTTTCATTAGTGGTTAGTCGTGCTTTATTTTGGTGAAAAATCAGGATGGCTCAGTTACTGCATTGGTGTAAGGGAGAGGGAATTAATCCATTACATGCAGTTTTGGTTAAAAATATCCATGAAGACACTGAAGTTAGTGTGATAGAAGACACTTTGCAGACCATCAAAGCTCTTGGACGTGTTAGAGTTAGAGGGAGAATGTATGATCCTGTGTCTCAAAGCCTGACAGTTCTTTGTGAGTGTAGGGAAACAGTAAATGATAAAGCCATTCCTGCAGATGTAACACCAGAAGGTAGTGATTCTCGCTGGAGGATCATTGGGCCATCAGGGGTGCAAGAAGAGAATGCAGCTAAAATGGGGACATGTTCTCTACAATCACCAGAGCTAGAAATGAGCCAAAATTCACTTTTCCAAGCATCTAGTCCAGAGGCTATAATCAGAGCAGTCGGTGATGTCTTGCAGCTCAATTCAAGACACACTAGTGACCATGGCAGCTACAGACGACTTCGAACTTTTTCCGGTGTGCTTCCCACACCTCAAGGGGAAGAACACTTGGAGAACTGGCTGGAGCAAGCTAGATTGATGATTGAGGAGTCTGACAAGCCGGACAGAGAAAAAAAGATGAGGATAATGGAGAGTGTAAAAGGTCCTGCCATGGAAATCCTTCAAGCTGTGAGATTTAACAACCCTGATGCAACGCCCACAGAATATTTAAATGTCCTTGAAAACACCTTTGGCACAACCGAGACTGGCGAAGAGCTCTACTTTGCTTTCAGGATGATGGGCCAACATCCAGCTGAGAAGCTCTCAGAGTTTCTCAGGAGAATGGAAAGAGTTCTAAATAAAGCGGTACAAAGGGGGGGTCTGCCTCCTTCCTCCAAAGACAAGGCACGTATTGAGCAACTCATCAAAGGTGCTACTCGGTCTGACATGATGATACTAAGTCTCAGGCTACGAGAGAGGAGAAGTACTCCACCCACATTTCTGGAGCTCCTGAATGAGATCCGCATTGAGGAGGAACATGAAGCATCACGCCGTCGATTAAATCCCCCTAAATCTGTGCATGTCAAACGTACTGCAGCAGCAGCTATAGACTCAACCGATTTGGTCATGGAGGTAGAACGGCTGAGGTCACAGGTTTGTGAACTCAAAGCCTTGTCCCTGTCACCGCATTCGCTTCCTCCTGAACCACAACCTGCAGTTAAAGCGGAAACAATCAGCCCGGAAGGGGGTGGGAGTCTTCAGGCCCTCAAGGACGAGGTTGTAAAACTGAGAAAACAAGTTTCAGTAATGTCAGTTCAATCGACTGCAAGACCAAAAGACCATCCAACCCCCTCAGTTACCTCTCCAAGGCATGAGACGTTGAAAGCAGCTAAGCACAGAGAACCCAGTGATATCTTTTGCTACAGTTGTGGCGAAGATGGGCACATTTCCACTAAATGTATGTCACCAGAAAACTATCCAAAAGTCATACAAAAGTTGATTCAGGCCCAAAGGAGGGGTAAGGCAGGTCCAAGAAGTACCAGTCCTCGTTTTGAATGGAAAAACGCTAATGTGAAGAAGAGCGCTGTGAGTCTGCAGACCAGTAACCTGCCCAAAGGACTAGTAGGACCACCCGCTACTGCTCATGTTAAAGTAAATGGAACACCATGCACTGCTCTCATGGACAGTGGCTCTCAGGTCACAATCATTTTTGACAGCTGGTATGTCGAACACTTACCCCATGTTCCTCTACATCCAGTGTCAGGCTTAGCCATTTGGGGTTTAAGTGAGTCTGAGAGCAGTTACCCGTATAAAGGCTACATTCAAGTGGACTTGGCATTTTCAGAGAAGACATCACAAAAAGGGAAATCAGTTCCCATTCTTGCTTTAGTATGCCCAGACCCCCGATGTTCAGACACCATTCCAGTTCTAATTGGAACCAATGTTAGCAAAGTGTGGTCGCTCCCTTTAAACTGTAAAGCAGCCATTTCAGACACCATTTATGCTGCACGAGTTGGTGTAACAGAGCGAGAACTCGCCCATCCTGTAGATCTGAACTTTAAAGAGACAAAGCATAGTAACGTTGCAGTGGCTGATGTTAAATGGGTAGGTCCAGGGCCGCTAATGATCCCTGCTGGTGGTGAGCATATAGCCATCTGTAAAGTAAGTGAAACGAAGAGAGTGGGCAATTGCATTCTCATCTCTGAGCGTGCAGCTTCACATGCACTCCCACCAAGTCTGTTTGTGCAGCCCACAGTTCTATTCTCCAAGACGTTGGATACAGACAAGTTTTTGGTGCTCATGCGCAACGAGTCTCTGAAAGAAACTGGCATACCCATCGGCACAGTAGTAGCTCATCTTTATGTGGCTGACACAGTGACTGAGATCTCAAACACCAAGACACAAAGTCATAAAAAACTTGATCCTTCACAATTTAATTTTGAAGACCCTTCTATCCCAACGGAGTGGAAAGACAGACTGAGGAAAAAACTCTCTGAACGATCCCATGTTTTCTCAACTGAGGAGTGGGACGTGGGATTAGCATCTGGGGTGGAACACCATATAAGGCTAACGGATGACACCCCGTTCAGAGAGCGGTCACGGCGTATAGCACCTGCTGATGTAGAGGACCTTCGTCGCCATCTCCAGGGACTTGTAGCAGCTGGGATAATCAAAGAATCCAGAAGTCCTTATGCCTCACCTATTGTGCTAGCACGAAAGAAAAATGGACACATTCGCATGTGTGTTGATTATCGTACACTGAACCGCAGAACCATTCCCGATCAGTACACAGTGCCACGTATCGATGATGCTCTGGATTGTTTGTCTGGAAGTAGATGGTTCTCAGTGTTGGATTTAAGGAGTGGATATTACCAGATTCCGATGGCTGAAGAGGATAAAGAAAAAACCGCTTTCATCTGTCCTCTGGGATTTTTCCAGTTCGAAAGGATGCCTCAGGGAATAACTGGTGCTCCCTCAACATTCCAGCGGCTCATGGAAAAGGCCGTTGGGGACATGCACATGCTGGAGGTTATTGTATATCTTGATGACCTGATTGTTTTTGGGAAAACTTTGGTGGAGCATGAGCAAAGACTCCTCAAAGTCATTGACCGTTTAGGCGAAATTGGATTGAAACTGTCACTTGATAAATGCCAGTTTTGCAGACCCCAAGTGACATACGTTGGACACGTAGTGTCAGAACGAGGCATTGCTACAGATCCCAGCAAGGTGGAGGCAGTTGCCCACTGGAAAGAACCCACTGACCTTCCATCACTCCAGTCCTTTCTAGGATTTTGTGGATATTATCGCCGTTTCATCAAAAACTATTCAATTATTGTTAGACCACTAACTGAACTGTGTAAAGGATATCCGCCAACTCAAAAGAAGTGGAAATCCGCAAAGTCTCCCGGGAAAACCTACTATAAAGTCAGTGAACATTTTGGAGAAAGATGGGATGGGAGCTGTACAGAGGCTTTCCAACAGATCCTAAAATGCCTCACCCAAGCGCCGGTGTTAGCGTTCGCTGATCCATCAAAGCCCTATGTACTGCACATAGATGCTAGTTTTCATGGTTTGGGGGCGGTGCTAAACCAAGAGCATCCTGAAGGACTGAGGCCGGTCGCTTTTGCCAGCAGAAAGCTCAGTTCTTCTGAAAAAAACTATCCAGTGCATCAGCTAGAGTTTCTGGGACTCAAGTGGGCTGTGGTAGATAAATTCCACGATTACCTGTATGGTGCAGAGTTTGTTGTAAGGACAGATAACAACCCCCTTACATATATACTCACCACTGCCAAACTGAATGCCACAGGTCATCGCTGGCTCGCAGCTCTTTCCACCTACAACTTTACTCTGCAGTATCGACCAGGTTCTAACAACACTGATGCAGACGCGTTATCGCGAAACCCTGTTCCTGATGACAGAGATGAGTTCAAGAGTTTAACACCTGACAATGTTAGAGCCCTCTGCAAGCAGGTATCCAGAGACCAGTCTACTGAATCAGTTAGCTGTGCAGAATCTCTATGTGTCCCTCCCACTGCCATGCCAGAATGCTATGTGTTTCCAACCCGACTGGATCTTGGTTGTTTAACCCAGATCAGCCGAGCAGATCTGATTATGGCGCAAGACCACGACCCAATGATTTCACTGGTCAAAAAATCTTTAAATGAAGGGCCAACATTCTCATCTGAAAAGTGTACTGACCATGGAGCCATTTGTCTGCACAGAGAGGCGAGTAAGCTTGTGTTGGTGGATGGATTGCTCCACAGAAAGATTAATAAACCACCTAGTACAGAAGTGCTGCAGCTGGTTCTACCCCGAAAACATGTTCCCATGGTACTCAAGTCCCTACACGATGAGTCGGGTCATCTTGGAGTGGAAAAGACGTTGGAGCTGATACGTAACAGATTCTACTGGCCTAAGATGGGGTCAGAGGTGGAGCAGTATGTGAAAACATGTGGTAGATGCATTACCCGTAAAGCTCTGCCACAGCGAGCAGCTCCTTTACATCAGATCACCAGCCGGGGACCGCTAGATCTGGTCTGCATTGACTTTCTTTCACTCGAGCCTGATTTGAGAGGATATGCTAATATCCTTGTGGTGACTGATCACTTTACAAGGTATGCTCAGGCATTTCCGGCTAAAGACCAACAAGCATCCACAGTGGCGAAGATTCTGTGTGAACATTTCTTTGTTCACTATGGACTTCCTGCACGGATACATTCCGATCAGGGACGTGATTTTGAAAGCAAACTGATCCAAGATTTACTGAGGATGTTGGGGATCCGAAAGTCCAGAACATCTCCCTACCATCCTCAGGGAGATCCTCAACCTGAGAGATTTAATCGAACGTTGTTGTCCATGCTCGGGACTCTGGGTCCCATTCAGAAACAGAGATGGAGTCAGAAAATCAGCCAGTTGGTGCATGCCTATAACTGCAGCCAGAACGAGGCAACCGGATATTCCCCCTATCTACTAATGTTCGGAAGGGAGGCTCGTCTTCCTGTGGACATCTGTTTCGGAGTATCAGACGAAAACGGGAAAGGCCCAACTTACCACCAATATGTTTCAAAACTGAGGAAGGATTTGGAACAAGCTTACCACCTCGCTACAAAAGCTGCAGACAAAAATCATCAACGAAACAAGAAGGCACATGACAAACATGTGAAAGAGCAGATCTTAGAAGAAGGAGATCGTGTGCTTCTGAGAAACTTTGGTGTCACCGGTAAACATAAGTTGAAAGAGAGATGGAGGACAGTGCCATACATTGTCTTGGAAAGAATGCCTAACTTGCCAGTCTACAAGGTGAAACCAGAAAGAGGACTTGGGGTTGAGAAAACAGTGCATCGCAACCACCTGTTACCCATTGGTCATCTTGTCCGAATTCCAGCTGATGACGAGCCAGAGCAAGTGCGGAAACCTGTCACTAGGAGGCAACAGAGACAGTCTGAGTCTGCCAAGGCTGTTGCTCAAGAAGATGTCACACTCTCTTCTGATTCTGAATATGAAGAGGTGAACACGACAGTCCCACTAGAAGTCAACCTGAGAGAACTTTTGAGGCCATCAGAGAGGAAAGCTAAAGAACCCTCTTCAGTCACAAGTGAAGTTCAGATTACCTCGCCCCACAAGACTATTGATGATGCTGAACTAAGTCCCAACTCACCTAACCTTCAAGACTCACTGCTCTGCTCTGACCTAGATTTAGGAGGGGAAGAGATGGAAAGTGATGAGGTAGTAGGTGAGAGAGAACAGATTATTATAGAACGTCCTAGGCGAGTGAAGAAACCAGTCATAAGATTAAGTTATGATGAACTAGGACAACCATCATATCAGCCAGTAAGTGCTGTTAGTTGTGGGGTGTTTCTTGGAAGTGGAACCTTCAAGGTACCAAGACATCCTTCTTGTTCTACTGTATGGTGTCACTCTATGGCGCTATGTCCTAACTGTGTTAGTTTTAGCCTACCACAGTTCCCTACTTTTGTTTGGGTTATGTAATTGATGTTTGATAGGGGCATCAAACAGTTTAGAAGGGGGAGGGTGTAGCCCCTGGTTTCTTTTTAAAAACATAAAAAGAAAAGAAAAACCCATGCATTTAAGGCCTTTTAACATTTGCAAAATTTTTACAAGGTTGGTTGTATGTATACAGAAAATATAAGTGAGAAGCTTGTATTATTGTTCTTGTATATTTTTAAAACTGAGTGATTATACATGCGGGGAGCGGTTACTGTTGTAACGAGAGAAATATATGAAAGCTGAAGCTTTTCTCGAGGAGACTTGTTTACTTAAACAAGTGTATTATTGTTTAATCATTTACCTCATTATTTTAAAGACTGTATTGAACGTCCTATCTACGAAAGTCGTGTGGTTAACGAGAGACAAGTGAACGCAACATGGAGAAAAACGGGACAGGGGGTTGATGGGAAGAAGAAGAAAGGAGAGGCGGGAAAAAGGAGAAAGAAAAAGAACGGATGGAGATGGTTGCTAAGGCGACAGATCTTGAGGTGGGAGAAAAAGTGGACTGTTTTAGTCACAAGTAAACCTATACAGTGTATAGGAAACCTGCAGACGTGTCTGAGGGAAGAAAGGCAGAGGAGAACTGCTTCTGATCCGAGGACTGCTGTTGCTGATCCAAAGTGGCCAGAGAAAAGCGTCAACATGGCGACGCTGCTCCAGTGAGACTAAAAAGTAGTCCTGCAAATCAGGTGGCTGAGTTCTAAAAGAAATTGGACTCACAAAGCAACTTTGACGACGGAGAGGACCTACTGAGGAGCGCAGGTCGGTCGGTGTTGGTTGTTTAAACGGGGGAGAAGAGGATTTCCACGACGACAGCGCACCCTAGCTTCATCAGGCCTGCAACGCAAGCATATTACCGGTACCGGGTTGTGTTGGTGTGTGTGTGAGTGCGAGTGGGGCCCGTGTGTGATGTGTTTAGAACTGTACAGTTACGTTAAATTTATGGAGTTCTGTTAGTGACAAAAATTGAATTCTGGTTATATTACAACAATGGTTAAGAGAAAGGAGCTTTAATAAAAAACAAAAACACAAAGTTAAAGTGAGAAAAAGTGCTTTACAGTATTGGTTTTATTTTATTTTGGGAACATGTCAAATGAGAATTAAAGACCATACTTTATTGTTGTTTTACATCATTTTGGGGTATTGTGCAGCTTCATGTGGTGGAAGAGTTATTTTTCTAAGTTCTTATTAAAAGAAACTGTTCAGTTGGTTGTCTGGAGTGATTTATGGTACATTAAAGGTGTGTATGGTAAATTAGGTGAGTAAGGATTTACTCAACATAGGTAAACCTGCGTGGTATCTACCAGAACTTAACGAACCCAAATAGCCACCCCACCAGTGAGTTTAAGTTCTTGCCCCAGTTACTGGCGTACAGAGCAGTGGGGTGCTACAAAAGAAAATTAGTTTGAGAAAGGGCAGATAAGATTATTTTCTTCTTCTGCTTCCTTTCATTTCATGTATTGTTTTATTTCTTGTTGTTTTGTAAATAGTTTTCTTGTGTTTTTTTGATCTGGAATGAATAATAAAAAAAAAAAAGTTGTACAATGCGAGAATTGAACCCATAAGGTTTGGGACAGAAGGCGAACGCTTTTTCCATTGACCTATCCAGGCATGTCAGTTTAGCTTGGTCAACTTCTCGTTTAAAAGTGGGCGGTTCGTTCGAACCCCCCCGAACCCCCCTTGCCTACGCCATTGCTATTCATCCTTCGGTTCAAGCAATCTTATACTGCCATCCAGTGGTCAAAAAAGGTACTACACTTAAAACAAATTAAGAAACATTTCTTCTGAAATTTCAAACAATATTATCGTTTATCACAATAATTTCTGAGACAATTAATCACCCAGCCAAATTTGTTATCGTGACAGGCCTATTCGGTACCGGGAGTTGAACCTGCGATTGTCTGATCACAGGCCCATCTTCTCTAACCTCTGCACCACCACTCCCAAATACAGATAAAATAAAGACACAAAGGAAAATACTGTAAATCCGACATTTTTCAGAGATATTAAGCTGAAATTTGGTGTGGTGGTAGCTGAGATTAATGCCTAGTTAATAATGCCTAAAAGTTCCAGGAGAAACTTTGACAGGGACTGCCATGTGGCGGCCATTTTAAATTTTTGATTTGGCAGTACAGGTGGTCCCCGACTTACGAGCGCATCGACATACGAGGTTCCGGACTTACGAGCTCACTAACAAACAGTAAAGTTGTACAGAACATACAGAAAATACAGCACTTTTATGTGTTTTTAGATGAAAGTGTGTTAGCTAACCGTTTGTAAACAAGATTCTGAGCATGTTTATGAACTACCGTAGTATGAACGTTTGTGTTGAAAAACAAGTGTTCGTAGTAGCGCTAGCATAAATTTTCGGACTTACGACCGAAAATCCGGACTTATGAGCAACACTTTTCTTTTGATAAGTGCAAATGCCTATTGCCAATGTGACGTGTGCTGCTGACCACTTGACCAGGTCACCCTTGTAAAAGAGATCTCGATCTCAACGGGCTCTACCTGGTTAAATAAAGGTGATTGATTGATTGATTGATTGACACGTGTTTTGGGGTCCGACATACGAGATTTTGTGTTACGAGCACCTCGTATGAACGGAACTCGCTCGTAAGTCGGGGATCACCTGTACTATGTGTTCGGGTTTGCTCCCAGCTACCACCATACCAAATTTCAGCTCAAAATGGCAAAATATAATTGAGTTAGTCTTTTCTTATTTAAGTTAAGGTGGCCATCTTGGATTTTTGATTTGAATTCAGTTTGTGATGGGAAACGTTATCAGCTATAATCACACACATTTCAGCTCTATGTGTAAAAATAGCTGAGTGAAAGTCATTTAAATTGAGCTTTGGTGGCCATTTTGAATTTTTTTATTTATTATTTCTTGAGCATTGCTCTCAGCTACACCAAATTTCACCTTAATGTAGCTGAAAAATGGCTGATTTACAGTATTTTTTTTATTTTGAGCTCAAGCAGCCTTCTTGGATATTTGATTTTCAACCAGCCCATGGAAAATAACTAATAAAAATGGCATATTTGTTTGCAAATTACATTGCCATGGTAATTCGAAATTCCAATAAATGTAATAGCGCACGTCATGGTGCCAAGCCGGTCGTTTTGATATAACATTTGTGGACTACGCTTTGCGGTTCGGGCCACATTAAAGTTGACGGAAGAGTAAGATATAAAGTTAAGAAACCCTTGTTAGGTGGATAATAATAAGTGGCTGCCTTATACTAGGCAGTCCCCAATTTAAAAACTCAAGATGGCCACCAACGCTGAATTTAAATGGCATAAATCGGCGAGTTTTACACATATAGAGATGAAAATTGGTGAGGCTATAGCTGAGAATGTTCCCCATCACATACTGAATCCAAATCAAAAATCCAACAGCATAGCTTAAAAGAAAAAGGACTGTAACTCGTTGATATTTTTGCCATATTGATCTGAAAATTAGTATGCTGGTAGCTGGGCGTGATCCCCAACATATAGTATGGTACTGTCAAGCAAAAATTACAAATGGCCGCCCCATGGCAGCCCCCGTCAAAGTTTCTCCAGGAACTTTCTAGTTTCCTCTTATTTTACTTGTGTATGGTATGTTGGGAGGAAGAGGGCAGAAGTCCCAGGCCCGTTACTGGACTTTTTTAATGGTTTGAGCTGAAATTATGTGTAGAGTTTAGGGGAACAAAACAAAACGTGCACGCAGCATCAGTTATGGGACAAATGGTTCTTGCTCATTAACTTATATTGTGTGGCGACAACAAAGTTGACTATAATCTGGTTTGGTTTGATACATGTACGATAAGCCGAGCTACCAAAAATGTTTCCAAAGGTGGCGTGCATTGTTTCAGTTTCTTTCAGTTTTAACCTCATGACACATTTTGAACCGAATGCCTAAAGATGGACTCGTCTTCATCGTTTTTCTCCTCCTGTCTCTGCAGGATCAAACGACTGTAAACGTTCTTTTCGTCATCGCTGTTTGCATTAAGGCAATGTTTTTCTAGCTTGGTCATTTCTTTCCTGTGTAAATTGCAATTTTTGTCCCTGCAATGTACATTTTTGTTCACATTGCGTGTTTTGCTTCATATTTTTAATATGAATCTTGCTTTTATACTTTTACTGTATACAATATTGTATATTCTCTGTATAATTGGCTTCTTCCGTTTAATTTTCAAGTAGTTTCAGAAGTTGCCCTTGGGGAGCTAGCAGGAGCATCTGGGGGACGTGGAAATACTGTCCATCCCGTTCGTCTCGTGAGCACGACGCATCTAGGCGTAAGAAAGGTTGCTATCAAAAATTGGGTTACCACATCGAAATCCAAGATGGCCACCATCACATGTACAGCAGTCCCACACTTATCGCGGCGGTTACGTTACGTGGATAGATCGTTACTTCTGACTTTGTGTTGCAAAACTTTCCCTCCATTTCGGCAGAAAACAACGGCTGGAAGCTCTGTTGGCTTCTGGGTAGTGTAGTTCTTTTGACTGGCATTACATTTTACACTTATTGAACAAAATGGCGGCGCCTGTCAGAAGTTTATTTTTTTATTTTTTTCACCCCATACCGTCCCAATCATGTGAGTAATATTAAAGTTGACGATCGTTGAAAAATCGCGAAAGTTGAACTAAAGTTTCCTCAAATGATTGAGGTGGCCAAAGATTAATCTATGGTGGGCAAGGCCCCCATTGGCCACCCCCTGGCTCAGCCCATGTGCCTGGTGGTAGATGAAATTGCTCCCTCCACTCTCAGGAATATGTCACTCTGCACTCAGACCAGAATAAAACAACTACAGTATTTTCTGGCGTATAAGACTCATCAGAAAAAAAAAAAACATCATTAAGAGGAGAAAAACATATAAGTTGCTTTGGCGTTTAAGTCACTACAGAGTATAAGTCGCATCAGCCAAAAAAAGGATCATGAGGGGAAAAACACAAGTCGCTTCAGCGTATAAGTCACATTTATTTAATGGTCAAAACCGCTTCATTTTGCCTGGGTGGCGCGGCGCCATCCATCCATCCATCGTGGCCAGCGCTGTTAGCTCTCCAGCGTTCCTCCGGCTGCACCAGCTGAGTGAAGCGAGCATGCACGGGAGGACTCGCTGCTGCAGTTCTTAGACATTTAAAGTGTAAGTCAAAAATTTCGTTATGAATACGGAAAAAAAAAACGTATACAAGTCGCAGGACCGACATATCTGTGAAAAAAAAAAAAATCTGCGACTTATATGCCGAAAAATACGGTGCCTCTTTGTTTTACACCGTGTAACTCCTACTAACTTGAATATGTCGCGCGAAAAACATTAACTTGCACCCCCTTGTTGAATTCAGAGGGAAGAATCTCCAGTCAGATGACCTTTGACCCTCGGCTCCCTGACCCTCCTTGTAGCCGCAGGAGCCAGATGACGGTTGCTCTCAGCCTGGACCTCTCAACGAGGTCATGCTCCATAACGGTGAAAGCCGGTCCTCGGGAGGCAATCCACTTAAATGGGCAGCTGGATCTCCTGCTGAGGATCCATTAGAGCAGCCCCAGTCGTTTTAGCTGATTCATTATTTATTTAGCTTAATTTGTCCAGATACTTTCTGTAAAGGCCAGTAAACGCTGGTGGGTTTAGATCTGTTTAGGACCCGGGGCCGATTTGTTTTAGGAGTCCCACAGTGAGGGCCACAGCGCAGGCCCCGTCAACGTCTGCACGCCGTTGCCGCACCCAGTAAACGGCCCAGAAACACCGAAGGACAGCTGGGGGGCTTCCCGACACCGAGCCGGGGGCCGTGAGGGAAATGAGGAATTCCGTGCATCCAGGCCATTTCCTGTGTTGCCCTCCCACTCCACGTCCGTGAAGATCTGCGTGGCTCCGCCTTCCGCGTTCCCTGGTGCCAAAGCAGGAAGCGATCCGTCATCGACGCCGTAACGAGTGTCCCTCGGGTGCTGTTGGCGCCGTGTGCTGCACCTGCTGGCCTTGTAGCACACATGGACCCACACAAACTCATAAGAAGGGGTTCAGAAGAGACCGACACATCAGTGGGATTACTTGAGGATGTTCATTAGGGCTGTAGTGATGCAATAATCTCACGATACGATACACAATATTCTGCTCACGATACGATATATTAAGAATACTAATATTGTTAATACTAATATTTAAGAAAATGATTAAAACTAGTCTGTTGAAGAGTTGCATTTAAAGCTGCTATATGTAACTTTTCTAACAATATATTTTTAACATATTTCTTCACTCTGTCACTAGATTGATGTTAGAGAGGTAATCTCTGAAAAAAACAAAAAAAAAAATTGTCCCCTTGCTTCTCCAGGTGGTAAATAAGCATTTCTAAAAAGAAAAAGTGACCCGCCATTTTCCAGCCAATAAAAACAAAGTTTGTAACCAGCCAATAAAAACCGAGCTTGAATTCGAATCAGCCAATAAAAACAGAGCTTGAATTTGAATTTTAACAGACCACAAGGGGGCAGTGCCATATATGGCTCTGAGGGGGAGGGATCAGAATGCTTTGCTTGTTGAAATTTTTTCTAAGTGCTGATGTTCTACAGAAACTGCAGACTCCACCTTTAAAGTCAACCAATGACTGTGGAGCTCTCAGGTCGTCAGGGAGGGAGTTCCACAGGCGGGGGGCAGCCACATAGAATGCTCGGTCTCCCATGGTCCTCAATTTGGTCCGAGGAATATGAAGGAAATTACTGTTCTGTGATCGTAGAGACCGGGTGGATGAATATGGTGCAAGAATGTCCTTTAGATAGTCAGGTGAAGTGCCGTGCAAGCATTGATGGGTAATGAGAGCAGTTTTGTACTGAATTCTGTAGGTGACAGGAAGCCAATGGAGGTTATGGAGAATGGGTGTAATATGTTCAAATTTACGAACTCTCAACAGAATCCTTGCTGCACTGTTTTGAATGTATTGAAGTTTCTGAAGGTTTTTGCCAGGGATACCAATAAACAGGGAGTTGCAGTAGTCGAGCCTGGAGGAGACAAAGGCATGGACGAGTTTCTCAGCATCAGGAAAAGTCAGAGATGGGCGAAGTCTGGAGATGTTTCGAAGATGGAAGAAGCAGGTTTTAAACAGATGCTTAATGTGATTTTCAAATGTAAGATGAGAGTCCATTTTTATTCCAAGATTTGTAACAGAGGTGGAGAGGGGGATGTCTTGACCAGAGAAGGAGATTGTTGTTAAAGTTGATGTTTGTATCTGGTGAGGGGTGCCAATCAATATGGCCTCAGTCTTCGAGCAGTTTAATTGAAGAAAGTTCTGATTCATCCATGCCTTTATTTCCTCCAGGCAGGCAGAGAGAACAGTGAGTGAAGACGGAGATAGGGATGATGATGATGTTCCAGTCCTGATGTAAAGCTGTGTGTCGTCGGCATAGCAGTGAAAAGAAATGTTGAACTGATTAATAATTTGACCTAAAGGCAGCATGTAGAGGGAAAACAGCAGGGGCCCCAGAACTGACCCCTGAGGGACACCACAGGAGACACCGACTGTCTGGGAAGTGGCATTGCCAAGGCTAACACATTCCAGCCTATCGGAGAGGAAAGATTTGAACCAGTCCAGGACAGTGTCACAGAGACCGACCTCCACATGAAGACGGTGGAGGAGGATACTATGGTCCACAGTGTCGAAGGCTGCAGTGAGGTCAAGGAGGACAAGGATGGAGGGAGAACCAGTGTCAGCAGCCATGAGGACATCATTTGTTACTCTCAGCAGTGCAGTCTCAGTACTGTGAGCTGCTCTGAATCCAGACTGGAACTTCTCATACAGAGAGTGTTGCTGTAGGTGGTCCTGCAGCTGAGCAGCAACTGCTTTCTCCAGCACTTTGGACAGAAATGGGAGGTGGGAAATTGGGCGGTAATTAGAAAAAATGTCGGGATCCAAATTAGATTTTTTCAGAAGAGGCCTAATGATGGCAGTTTTTAGAGGCAATGGAACATGACCAGATTGTAGAGACTTGTTTATTATTTGTGTGATTAATGGGCTTATTGCAGAGTGATTGGATTTTATGAGAGACGAGGGGAAGGGATCCAGGGCGCAGGATGAAGGCTTCATTTTCTTGAGGATGGTCTCCACCTCACTCTGAACGACTTCATCAAAGCTGCTCAGGGTCCCAGAAAGCAGACGGGTAGATGGCACACTAAGATCAGGGAGGTTGTGGAGCTGAGATCTGATAGTGTCAACTTTGTTTTTAAATGATGAGAGGAACAGGTTGCATTTTTGAACAGAGTCCTCATGAGTTTGTTTAATGGGATTAAGCAGATGAGTTATTGTGGAGAAGAGCTGTTTAGAGTTTCCAGGGCAGGTGTTGATGATGTTGGAATAATATTTGGAGCGTGCTTCTTTAAGAGAATAGGCGTACGCTTTCTGATGTTCTTTGTACGCTTGCTTATGTACCGAGAGACCAGATGATTTTACACGTCTCTCAATAGCACGGCCAGTTGCCTTCATCCTGCGCAGCTCATCAGTGTACCAAGGGGCTGAACGGGAGAAAGACACCAGTCTTGACTTCAAGGGAGCATGTAGGTCCAGAAGCTCCTGGAGAGATTGGTTGTAGTAATCCACAGAGTCATCTGCAGATGAGTGATTGACAGCGGTCAGGGCGTGAAGATCAGCAGACAAAACATCAGGGGAAATGTTTTTATAGTCACGGAACTGGATAGGTCGTTTTGGGTTAGAAGCAGGCGAAGTTGAAGGCACTTCCAGGGAGATGACCCTGTGGTCTGAGACACCCAGGTCATATACAGACAAGTTATTGAGTACAGTGTCTGTAATCACCAAATCCAGAGTATGCCCCCTGTTGTGCGTAGGGGCGTCCACATGTTGGGTGAGGTTGAGAGATTCCAAAAGAGACTTAAAATCTGTAGCCAGAGGGGAAGAGGAATTGTCCATGTGGATATTTAGATCGCCAAGAAAAATAGTTTTTACAGGGGAGGTGCAGAAAAAAGTGAGGAGGTCATGCATTTCTGAGTTAAATGAAACATGCGGTTTGGGAGGTCTATAAATCAATATAACGTTCATCAGGAGTGGGGCTTTGAAGTTGAAGGCCAAACATTCAAAAGAAGAAAAATTATGAGAAGACAGATGTGACAATTTTAAATTACTGCGGTAGATTACAGCCAGACCACCACCGCGGCCAGTGCAGCGGGCTCTCTGCAGATAACTGTATCCAGAGGGACAAGCTTCATTCAGAGAACTGAACACGTCTGGTTGATGCCAAGTTTCTGTGAGGCACATGAGGTCCAAGTTTTTCTCCAGAATGTGATCATGAATTAGACATGATTTATTGGATAGTGATTGTACATTGAAAAGTTCTATTTTAATGCTAGTTGGTGTAGGAGCTTTTTGAACCGGTTTAAGCAGACTGAAGTCCACTCCACGTTTTCCTTGCCACCTCGTGCGCTGCGGACTACAAGGGACTACAGACGCAGCGTTCTGATGACGTAGTTGAGGTGCGACACGTCTCCCGGACGGAATCAATTCAGAGCGAGAATAAACGGATTTCTTTCGAGAGCCTCTATGGATGTAACGAGGTCTACGCAGAAGTCCCAGTTGTTTGATGATGGAAACAGAAGGTGGAATGGAGCAGTTGTTAAGTCCAAGCAGCTGCGAAGCGGAGTAGGTCAACATCACACCAGCCAAACCGGGGGAAGCTAGCACAGAGCTAGCCGCTAACAGCAGACCCACGGCTCCGAGAGAAATAAACAAGAAGCAGTGAGATGTAACTTGAATGAGCATAACTTGAAGAGGAGCACAGGAGAAAGTCCAGAACGGTCCAGACGACACAGGAGGTTGACAGAAGCAGCAGGTAAGCAAAACAAAAACTGCAGCCACGTAGTTCTCCAAGCAAAGTTTGTGCAAGGTTTGTGCTGGAGTTTGACAGGAGGCAGACAGCCCAATATTCCGGTTAGGAAGTACTAACCAAGCTGTCCGTAAAGTCCTTGATTAAAAAAAACCACTGAACAAAAAAGGCCAGATAAATGTCCAAAAATAAATAAATAGCAACAGTAACAACTTTTCAGCGTGGAGAAGCGGCGAACATCACGACATCACGCCAGCGTCCTCTCCCAGGTTTAACTCCATTCCTGCATGGAAGGCTTGACCAAGCTTCAAAGCAGCTCTGCACCGTGATGGACAGAGAGCAACAGCTACAGGACAGATGCACGTGACGTGCAGCAGGTCCTCGGATGGATGGATGGATGGATGGACGGACGGACGGACGGAAGGATAAAGCTTGGACCTCAGTCAGTAAAGAATCCATCTGTCTGGGTTCAGGAAGGCAGGATGTTTGATGGATGGATGGATGGATGGATGGATGGATGGAGGATAAAGCTTGGACCTCAGTCAGTAAAGAATCCATCTGTCTGGGTTCAGGAAGGCAGGATGTTTGATGGAGCTGACGTGAAGCCAGGAGGACGCAGCTGCTCTGAGCGTTGCACCTGTTACCTACTCAGGAGTTGACAGAACTCTTCAGCGACGCAGAGGATGAAGAATTCAATGAGTTTAAATAAAAATAAATAAATAAATATTTTTTGGTGTTTATCTTGTTACATTTTAAAGAGATGAAGGTTGTTGCAGCATATGTTGCGCGCACACGTTTGGAATACCTGACAAGCGAAATTATTTAAATCCAACAGATTTGAACATATTCAGTTATTAAAGAAAAGTTCAGCTCAGACACATCTTTGCTATAATTTTCAGCAAATAAATGTTTTTTAAGTGTTAATCTTATTAAATTTTAAACAGATGAAGGTTTTAGCAGCCCACGCACACGAAGACCGGTCAAAGCAAACCTATCAGCTATTTGACAATTATGTTCAGCTCAAACACACTTTTACTATAATGTCAGCAAACAAATATAACAATTGTCCTTTATTTATAAAGCCATTTAAAACAACCACAGCTGCAACAAAGTGCTGTACACATGAAATCATGAAAAACAACCGTCATGTCTTTTATACTGAAGTGGGTGGAGCATCACCAGGGATTGCTAGGTGAGGGGTTGAACTAAAGGTGCGGGGGGATTGTCCTGGCGCTTGTGACGTCACAAGCGCGAGGATTTGAAAACGAAGTGTTTCTATCAAAGTTAAATAAATATACTTAGAGTAAATAAACCACTGGGTGCATTTTTTTGGCCCTAGGACTGTTTTTTTTAAGAAGTACATACCCAAAGTTGAGTAAAAAAAACATTAAAAAGTGAATTTTGCATCTGTGGTCCTCTTTAACCTCCCAACCCCCTTACATACATCAAGTATATTAGATTTATCACCCAGTCCTACGAAAAATGCCTTCAGGTGCTTTATCTGCAGTGAGCTAATGGTGTCATACAGCTCCATTGATGCTTCGTTAGCATTAGTACCCGGCAGGATAAACTGGGTTTCTTTTTCAGAAATAAATCATGTCTAACACTGAATGCTAGGAAACACCTTGTATCCATGACTTTCCTTCCCTCCATTGATTACAGTGACATTCTATACATGAATGCTCCTACAAGCACCCTGCAGATGTTGGATGTTGTCTATCATGGTGCACTAAGATTCATAACTGGCTGTGATTATCGTACCCACCACTGCACCCTGTATTCACTGGTTAACTGGACATCATTAACTTCACACAGACTCTTCCACTGGTACATTTTCATCTTTAAATCACTTCTTGGTCTGCTGCCCTCATACATCTCCTCCTACATGTCTCTGTGTGAGTGCAGCTACAGCGTGCGCTCTCAGGACATGATTACCTGCAGTGTTCCGTCAGTGAGGACTGAACTTGGAAAAAGGGCCTTCTCCTACTCTGCTCCTGCTTCATGGAATATCTTACAAAAAGATCTGAAGCTCTCGACCTTGACCTCTCTAAATGGTTTTAAGAATCTGTTGGAATCCTGGCAAAAACCAATGCAGATTTGTTCCTGTCTTTGATTTTTTTTGTACATCTACCTTATGTTTTTGCTACTTTTTCTTTTCTTTTGTTTATTGTTTAATGTATTTGTATCATTGATGTTCATCATTCTTTAGTTTGTAGCAGGTCGCTATCGTAAATGAGCTCTCGAGGCTCAATAAGATTTACCTGACTAAATAAAGGTTGAATGAATATAAACGATGGTGACGAACACTGCAGTAACTTCCGTGGCAGATAGTACGGTCAACATTTCATAGTCATGAGTTCTATCGCCTCAGAGCAGTAGCTTTTTACCAGTCCACAGTTCGTACACCAATCTTCATTCACAAACGTACATAGTCCTCTGCCCCGTCTTTTACCCAACCAGTGGTCAAGATCTGCTCGGAATAACTGAAGACCGTTGTTGTTAAGCCAGGTTTCCGTTAGGCCAAGAACAGCACAGTTCTTCATCCATCCATCCATCCATTTTCTTCCGCTTATCCGGAGTCGGGTCGCGGGGGTAGCAGCCTAAGTAGGGAGGCCCAGACTTCCCTCTCCCCAGCCACTTGGAGCAGCTCCTCTGGGGGAATCCCAAGGCGTTCCCAGGCCAGCCGAGAAACATAGTCCCTCCAGCGTGTCCTGGGTCTTCCTCTGGGTCTCCTCCCGGTGGGACATGCCCGGAACACCTCACCAGGGAGGCGTCCAGGAGGCATCCTAACCAGATGCCCGAGCCACCTCAACTGGCTCCTCTCGATGTGGAGAAGCAGCGGCTCTACTCCGAGTCCCTCCCGGATGACTGAGCTTCTCACCCTATCTCTAAGGGAGAGTCCAGACACCCTGCGGAGAAAACTCATTTCAGCCGCTTGTATCCGAGATCTTGTTCTTTCGGTCATAACCCAAAGCTCATGACCATAGATGAGGGTGGGAACGTAGATCGATCGGTAAATTGAGAGCTTTGCCTTTTGACTCAGCTCTCTCTTCACCACGACAGACCGGTACAGCGCCCGCTTCACTGCGGACGCTGCACCTATCCGCCTATCGATCTCACGCTCCAGTTTTCCCTCATTCGTGAACAAGATCCCGAGATACTTAAACTCCTCCACTTGGGTAAGGACCTCCTCCCCGACCCGGAGAGGGCACGCTACCCTTTTCCGGCTCAAGACCATGGCCTCGGATTTGGAGGAACTGATCCTCATCCCGGCCGCATCACATTCAGCTGCAAACCGCTCCAGCGAAAGCTGTAGATCACGAGCTGATGAAGCCAATAGGACCACATCATCTGCAAAAAACAGAGAAGCGATTCTAAGGCCACCAAAACGGATCCTCTCAACACCTTGGCTGCGCCTAGAAATTCTGTCCATAAAAGTTATAAACAGAATCGGTGACAAAGGGCAACCTTGGCGGAGTCCAACTCTCACCGGAAACGAGCCTGACTTACTGCCGGCAATGCGGACCAAGCTCTGACACCGGTCGTACAGGGACCTAACAGCCCATATCAATGGGCCTGGTACCCCATACTCCCGGAGTACCCGCCACAGAACCCCCCGAGGGACGCGGTCGAATGCCTTTTCCAAGTCTACAAAGCACATGTAAACTGGTTGGGCAAACTCCCACGCACCCTCCAGGACCCTGTTGAGGGTGTAGAGCTGGTCTAGTGTTCCACGACCAGGACGAAAACCACACTGCTCCTCCTGAATCCGAGGTTCGACTATCCGACGGACCCTCCTCTCCAGAACCCCTGAATAGACCTTACCAGGGAGGCTTAAGAGTGTGATCCCTCTATAGTTGGAACACACCCTACGGTCCCCCTTTTTGAATAGGGGAACCACCACCCCAGTCTGCCAATCCAAGGGAACTGCCCCCGATGTCCACGCGATATTGCAGAGTCGCGTAAGCCAACACAACCCCACAACATCCAGAGCCCTAAGGAACTCAGGACGAATCTCATCCACCCCCGGAGCCTTGCCACCGCGGAGCTTTTTAACCACCTCGGCGACCTCAGCACCAGAGATTGGAGAGCCCGACCCAAAGTCCCCAGGCTCCGCTTCCTCAGTGGAAGACGTGCCAGTAGGATTGAGGAGGTCTTCGAAGTATTCCGCCCACCGACTCACAACATCCCGAGTTGAGGTCAACAGCACGCCATCCCCACCATAAATGGTGTTGGTCGCGTACCGCTTTCCCCCCCTGAGACGCCGGATGGTGGACCAGAATCGCCTCGAAGCCGTACGGAAGTCATTCTCCATGGCCTCTCCGAACTCCTCCCACGCCCGAGTTTTTGCCTCAGCAACCACCCGAGCCGCATGCCGCTTGGACTGCCGGTACCTATCTGCTGCTTCCGGGGTCCCACAGGCCAAAAAGGCCCAATAGGACTCCTTCTTCAGCTTGACAGCATCCCTCACCGCCGGTGTCCACCACCGGGTTCGAGGGTTGCCACCACGACAGGCACCAACAACCTTGCGGCCACAACTCCGATAAGCTGCCTCGACAATAGAGGCGCGAAACATGGCCCACTCGGGCTCAATGTCCCCCGCCTCCCTCGGAACGTGTTCAAAGCTCTCCCGGAGGTGGGAGTTAAAGCTCCGTCTTACGGGAGACTCTGCCAGACGTTCCCAGCAGACCCTCACAATACGTTTGGGTCTGCCAGGTCTGACCGGCATCCTCCCCCACCATCGGAGCCAACTCACCACCAGGTAGTGGTCAGTTGACAGCTCCGCCCCTCTCTTCACCCGAGTGTCCAGGACATGCGGCCGCAGATCAGATGAGACGACAACAAAGTCGATCATTGAACTACGACCTAGGGTGTCCTGGTGCCAAGACCACATATGAACACCCTTATGCCTGAACATGGTGTTCTCAGGAGCCGTTGTCTGCCGAGAGCAGATTTCAGCCTCAGTGATACATTAATAACTGAACGGTCTCTGATGGCCACCAGTTCAGTTGAGCTGTACTTGAACTAGTGCCTAAAACAGCCCCATAGGAATTAAAAAATTAAAATAAGTCTTAATCCCAGGAGTATGAGAAGCCGCTGCATTTTTGTGCGCTGCCATAGCAATAGATGCTCATGTGTTCTAAGTTTCATTAAGTTGTGGGCGAGACGAGGAAGTTTACGGATGGACAGACTAAGGCGCAACACGTTCACCTTTCCACGGGCTTATGAAAATTAAACTTGAAAACAAAGTTTTCTGTATTGAACGCCTTTTTTTATATTCCTATCAGTTACCCTAATACACTTTGGAAAAATATCTGACAACTTTTGCCTTTACTAAAATGGATAATATTTTGCTGAACCTTGCAGCTACAACTAAAGTTCCTACAACATGATGTACTTGACACAAAACCTAATTTCGAGTCAGTCAAGTCAAATTTACTGGTATAGCACATGTTAAAAAGGAACCGTTACCAAAGTTCTTAACAAAAAGAGCACAGCACCAAATAAGATAATTACAGAATCAGAAAGCATAAAAACACAAAACAATTAGAAACTATGAATTATTAAATCAGATCATACTGTTAAATGTCACTTAGTACAGCTGTGTTTTCAGGAGAGATTTAAGAGCAGAGACTGAAGTGGCATGTCGAATGTTGATGGGCAAATTGTTCCAGAGTTTAGGGCCCATGACTGAAAAGGCTCGATGTCCTCTGATCTTCAACCTGGTTTTTGGTACCACCAAAAGCAGCTGGTCCGATGATGTCAAGCCCGAGAAGGAGCATAAGGATGAAGGTCATAGAGGTATGAGGGTGCAAGGCAATCCACTTAACTGTCGGCAGAATTTTAAAATCAATTGCGACGCATACAGGAAGCCAGTGAAGGGCGGACAGAACCGGTGAGATGTGCTCAAACATGCGAATTCCTGCTAAGAGCCGAGCTGCAGCATGTTGGACGAGCTACAGACGTGACGGGGAGACCCGACTTTAAAAGGTTTAAAAATGTTTTAAACATTTTTTGAGCAACATTTACAAGTTTTTATTTTGGTATAGCTACGTTGAGGTTATATAAAACTGATTTTATCCACCCGGTACATAAACATTTCTGGCTTCAGGTCACTTCACTAATAATGGCCGTCATTTCCACCCAAAGACAGTTTGTACATAAATAACCTCGACTACGACACTTCTTTATCTTATCAGCTGAAAGTAAACAGGCGGTGAGATAAATACGTACATCAACCTGAGAGGTGGGAAAGTGCAGGGCCAATTGTTCACTTCACTTTATGTCTCAGTGGAGAACTGATGGGAAAAAAAAATCTAAAAAATTTATCTGAAACCCGAGGAATCTATAAAAGGTCGGGTATTCAATACAACAATTAGTATTTACTTGTTAAAATCGGCATCTCTGTAATGGAAAGAACCTGCCTCATCTCGATTTAAAGTTGTGTTTGTGTCATCACTAAGTCGATGCTCACAGCTGTCGTCAACGTACAAAGCAACATTTGAAACAACAAATCAACTCGTGCTGAAAGTGGGCCGAGGCAGATGTCACATTTATCAAACAGGTGTGAATCGCTGAGAGTGATCGAGGGTTTTCTGACACCTAGCAGTAAAGCTGAACCGTGTATTCCTTTAACCAATTCCAAGAAAGCAGAAGTTAATGTTTTATGTGAACTTAAAACTCAACTGTGGGTATGACGTGCATGACATCTTTATTATCATCCCTAAATGTTCAACCATCAGTCACCACCTCAGAGAAATGTGGTGTCATATATCCTCGTCTGCTCCGATACCGGTACATCTTCCCACAATGGATTTACTGTGAGATGGGCGTTGAATGTTACACATGTACTGGTTTGATAAGTTTTCTCTGATATATGCCCTTCAGACTTAAATCTGTCCAGTTTTACAAACAGTTTGTAATCAATGGACAAACAGCTCTGTGTAAACGTTGTTCAGTCCATCAGGATGTCAATCCAAATACTTCCTGGAACGTCTGACTCACCGTATGTGGACGACCTGTCTAGACTTTCTCACCACCAGTAAAAATGACTGAAATGTTCACAGCTGGATTTATTATTGGAAATAATTGAAATACACAAATTTAGCTGCATGACATTGGTAGGTTGAGAAAGTAATAAAAATGTGCCTATTTTATTTTATTTTTTAAATGCCATGAACACAAAACACTAACCATGCTATTTTTTATGTAACTAGGGGCCGAGATGGTGTAGAGGCAGGGCAGCCGGCTCAGGACCAGAAGGTCTTGGGCTCGATCCCCGGTCATGGCATACCTCGTTGTGTCCCTGGGCAAGACACTTAACCCCGAGTTGCTCCCGGTAGGACAGGCAGCGCCTTGCAAGGCAGTCTACCGCTACCGGTGTATGAATGTGTGTATGAATGGGTGGATGGTTGGTACTGTGAAGTGCTTTGGGGCCCCTCATAGTGGGCTGGAAAACACTATATACGTAAGCTCCATTTACCATTTAACTAC
>JBBPBX010013189.1:7962-20049 GCA_038048925.1 Garcialebias charrua | reverse complement strand
ATATTAACATACAGGTAGTCCCCGATTTACGAGCGCTCTGATCTGCGAGGTTCCAGACTTACGAGCTGCACATTTTTGGAAAAAACGAAAAAAATACTGAGTTTTCATGTGTTTTTTCACTACAGTTAGCTAGTTAAGCATATAAACACACGTTTCCGATCATTTTTATGCACTCAAAAGTAGTTTTTAGATGAAAATAGAGTGTTTTTAGTCGCGCTAGCGAAAACCGTTCCAATTTACGAGCGGATTTCCGGATTTACGAGCGAAATGGCGGCCGTTCCAAATTACGAGATTTCCGGTTTACGAGCGCCTCGTTGTAACGGATTTCGCTCGTAAATCGGGGACTACCTGTATTTATGTGAGGAGCAGACTGCTTTGAGTTTAACTCCATCACAGAACTCTCATCTTGAACCAGCATGAAGGAGACAGTGGAAAGAAAAAACTCCCTCATGAGGAAGAAACCTTTAGCAGAACCAGGCTCAGGACAAGACTGCTTCGACCGGCTGGGTTTGGTAGGAACAGATACACAATGGCAGGTCAAGAATCACATGTTAAGATAGAAATAGTATCAAATGAAAACTATTCAATTTTAACAATTCATTTAAAGAAATGAGGTCAGTTTGTCCTCTAGTAGTCTAAGTCTATAGCAGCAGAACAAGACAACACTAACTATAGGATTTATGAAAAAGTAAAGTGTTAATCCCAGTCTTCAAACTGGACAATGTGTCAGCCTCATGGACACAAACTGGAAGTTGGTTCCACAAGAGAGGAGCCTGACAACTGAAAGATCTTCCTCCATTCTGCTGCTGGAAACTCTAGGAACCACAAGTAAACCTGCAGTCTGAGAGTGAAGTGCTGGTTCAGTATGTAATTTCTGGAACACGCTGGAACTTAAGAAAATTTTGAACAGAGACACGTTTCTGGTCCCTCCCCCTCAGAGTCATATATGGCTCTGAGGCTTGCTCTTGCCCTAGCTCTGGTGAAATTCAAATTCAAGCTCTGTTTTTATTGGCTGGTTAACGGTGGGTCACTGTGGCTTTTTAGAAATGCTTTTAGAGAAGCAAGGGGACAATAGTTTTTTTCAGAGATTACTTGTCTAAAATCAGTATGTCAGAAGGTAGTGACAGAGTGAAGAAATATGTTAAAATACGTTGTTAGAAAAGTTACATACTGAACCTTTAGTAAAATATTGAACAATAAGATCTGTGATACACTGCCTGACCCCAAAAAAATTGCCACAAAAAAAGGTCACGTACTAATACTTTGTTGGAGTGCCTTTAACTTTGATCACGTCATGCATTCACTGTGACATTGTTTCAATAATCTTCTACAATGTCACAAGATCTATTTCATCCAGAGATGCATTAATTTTTCACCAAGATCTTGCGTTGATCACTAGACACTAGGCATGATGGGTGCATCACTTCACCTGCCTCTCTTCTTATCCTGATGTGCCCATCACTCTGGAACAGGGTCAATCTGGACTCATCAGACCACATGACCTTCTTCCATTGCTCCAGAGTCCGATCTTTATGGTCCCTAGCAAATTGAAGTGTTTTTTTCCAGTTAGCCTCACTGGTTACTGGTTTTCTTAAGACTATACAGCTGTGCAGTCCCAGTCCCTTGAGTTTCTTCACATTGTGTGTGTGGAAATGCCCTATTTTTTCCATTTACCCTTTATTTATCCAGGTAGTCTCATTGAGTCACGAGAACTTATTTTCAAGAGAGACCTGTTTAGTGAGCAGATGGTGGGGGTTAAGGGCCTTGCTCAGGGGCCCGGAGTGGGGCGAATGAGGTGGAGGCAGGTGTGGATGTTTCACCTTTTCCACCCATATTATGATGTTGACGTACCGGGTGTTGAACCTGCGACTTTCTGAACACAGGCCCATTTTCTAACCTCTGCGCCACCTCTCCCCCTTACTTCCACTATTAAACATAGCCCTGAGTGCTACTGTTGTTTTACTTCCATTTGATTTCACCAAACATTTAAGTGATCGCCAATCACGATCATTCAGGATTGTTTTCCAGCCACATTTCTTCCTGGAAGATGATGTGTCCCCACCATCCTTCCAGTTTTTAATAATGTGTTGGGCAGTTCTTAACCCAGTTTTAGTAGTTTCTGCATCTCCTTAGATGTTTTCTCTGCTTCTCTGCTTGATGCCAATGATTTGACACTTCTCAAACAGACTGACATCTTTTCCACGACCACAGCATGTGTCTTTGACATGGTTGTTTAAGAAATGAGAAGCAACTCATTGCACCAGTTGTGTTAAATAACTTGTTGCAGCTGAAACATAATCGCCCATACAGTAATTATCCAATAGGAAGCTCGTACCCATTTGCTTAGTTAAATCCAGGTGCGGCAGTGTATAAGATGGAGCTAGGTTGTTGAGAGCTTTGTAGATCAGAAGAAATATTTTTAATTCAATTCTGGACTTGACAGCTGAGGTCCTGCTGAGGAACTTCTCTTCAGATGGTGAAGGGAGTCTGGTACTCGGTGGTCTATTTGAGTATTTAAAGCAGGCATAGAACCTGCTATGTTACCATCAGGCAGTTATGGGTCCCTAGGGCATTGTGCACCCCTGCTTTTATAGTCTGTTATGCACTCAATGCCCCTTCATGTGCTCCATGGATCTTGTGAGGAGCAATGTCCCTGGATTTTCTGTGCACATGTTGCTTTGGCCCCATTTATACCAGAAACCACCTCTTTCCTTGTCCTCCCCAGTTCCTGTGAGTCACTAGCCTGGTTAAAACCAGACCCTTGTCCTTCACTTCGCTTCGTACTAGGGTCTGGGATTTCTCCCATAGACAACGATTTCTCTGGTAGATTTTTGACCGGACCAATCAGAGAACAGAAGGCGGAGTTTTGTTAGTTTAGCCTGGCGAGGTCCAGGCTATCAGATAAATAGCTCAGAAACCACTCGGTGGATATTTTTTCTGCTACCAGTGTGTAATTATATGGCTCTAATTTACTGACTGTTGGCCTAGATGAAACATTTGAGATAAAATTCGATTTTTTATCATTTATTTTCGTAGCGCACCCGAGGCTGTTTGGAAAATGTCAAACCGAAACAATTTAAATCCAGCAGATTTGACCATTTCGTGAATTGATTTAGGAACTGTTAAGCTCAGGAACACTTCTGATATAACGTCAGCTAAGAAATATATTTTTTCTCAGCAAAGAAATAATAGTTTTCTACAAGAAAGTTCATTCTCAATAGTCCAGGTATCAAATCCGCTCATTCTGATTGAGAATGAGCGGAATAGTTTTCTACCTTTTTTTCATGAAAATTCCTTCGTGGCGGCAGCCATTTTAACTGACGTCAGTCGACGTAGTTCAAAACTCCGCCTTCTGTTCTCTGATTGGTCCGGTCAAAAATCTACCGGAGAAATTGTTGTCTATGGGAGAAGTCCCAGACCCTAGTACAAAGTGAAGTGAAGGACAAGGGTCTGGTTTTAACCAGGCTAGTGAGTCACCAGACCTGAAGGCAGTGTCCCTGGCTTTCAGCAGCGTACGGACCTCTGGGTTCAGCCAAGGTTTCTGGTTCAGGTAGCTCTTCACAGTCCTGGTAGCGGTGACATCAGCACACTTGCTGATGTACTGTATCTGAGGACAGCAGATGTGTATTCCTCCAGATCCAGCTCTCCCTCATTTACAGCAGCCTCCCTGAAAATATGCTAGTCTGTATGTGCAAAGCAGTTCTGCAGCACAGAGTAACTGTCGCTGGGCCATACGGTGATGGTCCTCTGTGTTAGTCTGGAACGTCTCAGTGTGGGGAGGTAGACAGGGGCCAGAAAGATGGAGATGTGGTCAAAGAGGCCAATGTGGGGGCAGGGTACGGATTTATATGCATCTCGTATGTTGACATTTCACAGTCAGTTGTTGTAAAGCCTCGGAGCATGAGCTGCTTATCAGAACACAGTTTGTGGACCAACCTTTGTTTACATAGATGCAATTAAAGTCTTTATGCTACTTCCGCTTCTCGGCAGAGCAAGTCGCATATCTTTTTGCTCCTACCCTCCCTAAGTTTTCCTCTCCCTGCTTGCTTTTTGTCTCGTCCGTGACTCTTCAGCGCTCACTCGAACCAATTTGCGATGGATTTAATAAATTGGGCTGTTTCATCTATAGATAAGATTTTTTCCACGAAGCGGACCGGGCCAGGAGAAGCGGTCTGCCCCTCTGACACGCACGCTGTCGGATACATGATGGACTCGTGGGGACAGTGGCAACCCATGTGTTTGACCGTCCTGTCTGTCGAAGACGTGGAAGATTTGTGGATTATTGGGATATTGGTGGCAGCTGCTCTGTTTTTTGGCGTGAGCGGAGCTGTCTGTTACTGGAAGATCAGGAAGACTGCGGCGGCTATCGGCGCGCTGGCCAAACTTCCTGATCAGCAAGAATCTCTGATCCGGGCTGTGAGCTCCTCAACCCAGCTGTTGTACGAACTGAACCGCACAATGGGAGCGGTAGACCACCGCGGACCTGCGGTGCGCTTTGGAACTCGTTTACAGCCGCCCGGCATTAATCAGGGCACGGATGGGGGTTCGTAGCTTCGGAACCTCATATGATTCGGCGATTTTGGACCTGAACAGCACCTGGACTTTGGAAGGCTGCAGTCAAAAAGAACACTGTGGCCTGGATTGAAGATAAACAATAACTATCTAATCTAGTTTCTGCACGACCTTGGAAAAAGAAGAAGGCTGTCTGCTGGAAACTATTCTCCTGGAGTGAAGCTGAGAGACATTGCTGACCCCCCCCCCTCCCTCCCCAGAGGTCTCTGGGAGTGCGCTCGGAGGCGCCAAGCTTAACAACTGCTGAACTGTGTTATCTGAGTGCTGCTCACAGACTCTTTTGATCTCCTTGCATGTCGTCAAATCTGCAACAATGTCTTGTCTGGTTGTGCTTATTGCTGATAGAGTTTTTGGGACTTTATCATAGAGTGTCTTAAGGCAATCTTTGATAGATTCTTTTTTTGAATATCACAAATGATACCTATTGTGCTTTCCTTTTTTCCATATCTGTTTGACCTTCATCCGGAGACGGATGAGTGCGGCCGCGCAGAAGAACATGTCATGTGTTTGGAAATGCTGCAGCTTTGCATACTCTCCCTCTTCTGGACGACTGTGTATACATAATCACGTTGTATTAATTAACTGGTGCAATGTTAATAAATAAATCTCTTATCTCTCTTATCTTATCTCTCTTATGCTAATTTAAGCTTGTTATGCTCCTCTCAGCTTTTTCTCTGCTAGTTTAGGCTTTTTCTGTTCTTTAGGCTACCGTTTAGCTATTTTGATGCTAATTTTAGCCTTTTCAGTTAATTCCACTTTTTATTATCCCATTTCAGTTCTTTCTGCTTCCATCTGGTAATTTTAGCTACTTTCTGCCTTTTCAGCCACTTGTCAGCAATTTTTTTTGCTAGATCCATTTTTTTTTTACCAGCTTCCTAATTTTTGTGCCAATTTCTGCTTATTTAAAGGTTAGCTGACATGATTTTTGAACTTTGCATAAATTAGCACAACATATATATCTTTTATCATTCAACTATGTTCGTTGTTGCAAACAAAATGATAATTTAATGAAAATTTATTTAAAAAGTGAGTTTAAAATTTGCGCTGTGTTTCTTCACGGGACATCTGGATGCTTCCACTTGCTAATTTTGTGACATCATCGTAGGAATGTCTCCTAGAACGCCCCTTTTGCATAACAATAGCGCACAATATAGAAACAGACGAATTTGGCAATCGAAGTTTAGATTTGAGCGATTTCTCTTCTGTTTGGGAATCAGAAGTTAGTTCAGGGGTTGAACAAGAAACAGCAGGTTCTGCCTTAGCGTTCAGGTGGAGCTAGTGGGGCACCGAGGGGGACAGCTTTGTTTGTTTTGTCCATTCTTGACGAAGTATTTCATCTTTTGGGAAAGTGAAAAGGCTCACTTGTTCACTGATGATATCAGAACACCCAAATGCGACAATGTAACGGCATTTTTCAAGTTATACAAAAAAAATAATAGGCGAAAGTGCAGAAAATGAATCTGCGTTCTATACGCAGCCGCAGACTGACATTCCTACGATGAGGTCACAAAATTAGCATACGGAAGTAACCGGATGTCCCGTGAAGAAACGCAGCGCGAATTTTAAACTCACTTTTTAAATGAATTTTCGTTAAATTATCATTTTGTTTGCAACAACGAACATACTGCTGAATGATAATATATATATATGTTGTACCAATTTATGCAAATTTCAAAAATCATGTCACACCACCTTTAAACTTACTTCAGCAAATGTGTTATTTTTTATTATGCTAATTTAGGGTTGTTCTATTTCACCTACATTTCAGCATGTTTTTTTAAGCTAATTTCAGCAATTTTCAGCAATAAGCATTCACACTGCATTTTCACTGGAAATGCAATTTTTTTAGTTTCTGCTAAAGGTTTCTTCCTCATGAGGGAGTTTTTCCTTTCCACTCTCGCCTTTGTGCTTGCTCAAGATAACAGTTCTGCGATGGAGTTAAATTCAAAGCAGCTGCTCCTTAGATAAATAATGCCAAATTATTATTTTTATATATAAATGTTTCTGTTTAGTGCTCTCAAACGTCTGTTGTGACTTGGTGCTATATAAATAAACGGAATTGAAACTAAATTGAATTAAATAGTTTAAATTTAAATAGAACTGAAAATGTGAGATTTGGAACTGAAAATGTGTAAAGTCATTCTTTCAAGTGTGTGTGTGTTTAAAAAAAGCCTTCTGCCCACGTTACACTCGATGTTTGTTTGATACCCGTCTGTGCATGCACATGCCAAAACAGGACATTCCAAGCAAAACACACAAATATATACACTGTATGGAGCAACGTGGTGCATAATGCTACCACATGGCATTGTAACATAACAAGAACCATCAAAGGAAATGTGATCCAGCGCCTCTTTTTCCTCCCCCTCTGTCTCTTGAAGTGGGATCTTTTTTAACATATCAAACAGGGTGTGATTGTATGTACTGCAGTGAAAATGAGTAAATGTCCCCCTCACCTGCCTGCCACGTTGGGATCAACATTTCTTGACAGCAGCAACTCCACACAACGTGCAATTCTGTCTTCACTTGCAGATGCAGTGCAACTGGCCATGAGCACTGTCCAATGATCTGCACGAGAACACATCGAGCCACTTTCACTTACCGGTAATAAAAATAATTTATTTGTGATTAAAATTGATAGAAACAATAAAATGACAGAAAAACTTGGAAAGAATTTGACCATAACTGTTGAAACAGAAACTTTAAGACAAATACAGACACTAAAGTTCACAAGATCGGAATGTGTCTGAAAGATGGGTCAGACACATTACAGTCATACTCCATGCGGTTTCCAGGGCAGTACATTGTTTTGAGCATTTTGAACTGAAGGTTTTGTAGCACAGGCCTAAATAAAATAGTGGAATGAAAACGGGGAATTGGAAAATCAGTCTGCATGTTGTGAGCATGATAACTTGAAAACTAAGTGCAAGTGCTGACTTCCAGTTTAGTGTGTGGCTACATCTAGGACAAAGACGGGTTCCATTCAGAAACTGAATTGCAACTTGAAAATCTAAGATGGCTGCAACCATATATCCATCCATATTCTAAGCTACATAAGAAAAAAAGCAATGTTCCGACTTCCTTTTTGGCATGTTGCATCTAGGTAAAATAAAATGAGGTTGCCAACTTGCCACATCAAAACCTGATGGCTGCCACCGTATATAAATGTAAACCAGCCCCCCGATAATCTCAGGAAACTATAGGAGGCAGCACGGTGGCAGTTTGTAGAGCTGTTGCCTCTCAGAGACGGTTGATATGCAACAAACGTCACCTCAGGACACTATAAAAGTTCTCTTACAGCGTTTCCCCTATAATTTTTTAATAACCTTTATTTAAACAGGTAAACCCCATTGAGATCACAGATCTCTTTTGCAAGGGAGGACTGGGCCTGAAGGTAGCCCAACATGCATGTTTTTAGTCTGTGGGAGGAAACTGGAGTACCCAGAGAAAACCCACGCAGCACGGAGAGAACATGTCAACTCCACACAGAAAAACCCCAGGTACAACCGGGGATAGAACCCAGGACCTTCTTGCTGTGAGGCAATAGTGCTAACCCACTGATCCATCGTGCTGCCACAAGCCATTACACAAGCCAGGGTCCCTGACCCGTCAACAGAACCGAGCGCCCTGCCTACCAACAACTTTTTTCATTCGCATCACATGTGGTACATGAAGTGGAATGAAACGTGTACTAAAGGTCCCAGTTACAACCAAAATGTGCAAAATTAAACTATTAAAAAAGAAACTGTATTCAAGGATCTAAGATTTATGCTTAACACTAATAATGTAATATAATAATGTGTATCAAACAGCAGCCTGAACATGAGTCTGTAGTGAGCAGATGGGCTTGAATGCAGCAGCTTACAGGTCAGCTGCAATCTGCCGAGTGTAGCTCTCAGACTGTGGTCCATGGACAAACCTTCTCTTATGCTAATAAGTTCAGTTTGGCTTTAACTCACATGCTTAAAGCGAGCAAAGTCGGGCTCAGAGTCAATAGCCGTGTTTCCATCAAGGTTTCTTGATGCACAGTTTGAAGTATCGCATCAGAAAAGCTGAATGGAAACGGCACGATTCGAATTAACTTCCTCTAATTTGCTCAAAAGTTGATACGCTCGCTTGAGGTGGTTTTTGGGTTTTTCGAATCAGAGCCGATGCACAAAATGAGAGATGGAAACAGATTTGCCGACTCAGTTCTGACGTAGCGAACATTTACGTCACGTGACTTCGTCTCCGGACAACATGTAACATCGCTAAAACTAGTTGGCATGACAGAATAAATACAACTTCCCCGATAGCAACACGTTCCTGAAATATTCTCTCCATTTTGACGAGATGTGTGGTCGGGTCCTGTTTTCAACCGCTACTTCCTGTTTACTGTAGACATGCGTAACGCTGACGTCTGACGTAATGCCGCTTTGCGTGGCTTGGTGGATTCGCTTCAAGCCAGTTGATGGAAACACTTCTGATTCGCATTAATTTGTATTTACATTTTTGCAAAATTTCAAAAATTCGCTCAAAATTCAAATTGAAAATAGATGGAAACGCGGTTAATGTCAGAACAAAAAATAACTGGGTTTCCACCGGGAGCCTGAGAAGCTGCTGCTCTACTGCACGCCGCAGTAACAACGTAAGGCTAAACACTGATATGACACCCGCCCTCATAGTGCTAAGCTAGTGGGCGGACAACAGAGACGTGACTCCATCCCGTACCCCTCCCTCTGTAGACAAAGAGTACGACGAGCACCCTGCCATCCAAGGTTAAACACTGAAAAGTGATTCTCCCATCCTGAGCAGCCCATTGGCGATGGTGGAAAGGAATGATTCCCTTTTAACAGGAAGAAACCTCCAGCAGAACCAGACAGAGGATGGGCACCAATCTGTCTCGACTGACTGGGGTTAGAGAGGACAGGACTGGGGTTAGAGAGGACAGGACTGGGGTTAGAGAGGACAGGACTGGGGTTAGAGAGGACAGGACTGGGGTTAGAGAGGACAGGACTGGGGTTAGAGAGGACAGGACTGGGGTTAGAGAGGACAGGACTGGGGTTAGAGAGGACAGGACTGGGGTTAGAGAGGACAGGACTGGGGTTAGAGAGGACAGGACTGGGGTTAGAGAGGACAGGACTGGGGTTAGAGAGGACAGGACTGGGGTTAGAGAGGACAGGACTGGGGTTAGAGAGGACAGGACTGGGGTTAGAGAGGACAGGACTGGGGTTAGAGAGGACAGGACTGGGGTTAGAGAGGACAGGACTGGGGTTAGAGAGGACAGGACTGGGGTTAGAGAGGACAGGACTGGGGTTAGAGAGGACAGGACTGGGGTTAGAGAGGACAGGACTGGGGTTAGAGGACAGGACTGGGGTTAGAGAGGACAGGACTGGGGTTAGAGAGGACAGGACTGGGGTTAGAGAGGACAGGACTGGGGTTAGAGAGGACAGGAAAGAGACACGGACACAGAATGACTGGTTCAGTTGTAGTTTCTATGTGAAGTCTTGTAGTCGTTCCTCTGGTTCCAGAGTTAAGGGCCTCACTAAGTGAAGTTAACCACACCTTGCATTTAACTGCGAGACCCCCTGAATGCGTTTCCTCCGTATGAAGGTTTCTGTGTCTACGCAGCTGTGAGTGCTTACATTACGAGCCCGTTGGTGTAAACCAGACTGCTTCTTTGCGTACGACGACGACTGGTGTAAATAAATCTGCGGCCTGAGAACTGGTGAGAGGGCAGCACAGCAGCATGATGAGCGTTATCAATCACTGCTGCATTCCTGCGCTCAGCCTCACTGCTTGGACTAACACCACCCGGACGTGACCACACGTCATTCTCCTTTAATCGTTTCCTTCGCCTGCCTCAAGCTTCAGATGCCAAGTGCATG
Organism: Garcialebias charrua; assembly: GCA_038048925.1. Classification (NCBI taxonomy): domain Eukaryota; kingdom Metazoa; phylum Chordata; class Actinopteri; order Cyprinodontiformes; family Rivulidae; genus Garcialebias; species Garcialebias charrua. Next base: position 9,610 of record JBBPBX010013189.1, on the reverse strand, counting down.
GGAAATCAGTCACAGACCGTTTAACTCTGCAATCTGGACTTGGAGCTTAATTAACATCAGACATAAAACTTTTAGAGTAATATGGTAACAGGTAGGAAAAAAATGATTTTATTTGACTTCCGTTCATTTTGAATAAATAAAGAGGCACATAAACAAGTAACAAGTGCTACAAATTGGTACGAAACATTTCTTACACCCCAGAGTCAATATTTAACAGTTCCGAAGCAACAGCAGCGTTTCTGCAAGATGTTTTTATGCATAAAATGGGAAACTGCCTTGTAGCATCTTTTGTTTTTAACTCAGACTCGGTCCAGCAGATGCCTTCAATTGTTCTTGCTTTGTGATAAGTTAGGAATATGCATAAACTAAAAACAACTCAAAGGATCATCGGAGCGTTGCTCCAAAAGATCCTGTTTGGCGTCATCGCCTTCAAGTAAAGTCAGATGAGAATATTGGTGTACTACCAGCCCTCTGAATACTGCAGGTGGGGAAATGTTTAAAATGTGCCAAAGGGAACGCAGGACACCAAAGCACAAGAGGCCATCAAGTGATTTGAGAAAAAGAGCAGATATATAAGACTGAAGAGCTGCAGGGCCTAAACCACCTGCCATGAGTTTATTCCCATTTATTAACGAGTGGGCTGCAAATCACAAAGTCAGTGAAGCGCAGACAAGGAGGGGGAGTTGTCCATGATGCATCTGAATGCAGACCTGAACAATTCTAAATCCATTAAAAATTTAAAAAATCAATAACATTAATGGGCAGCATAGTGGCACAACTGGTAGAGCTGCTGCCTCTCAGGGAGCAGGTCCCTGGTTCAAATCCCAGTCCAGGGGTCTTTCTGGGTGGAGTTTGCATGTTCTCCCTGTGTTGCATGAGTTTTCTCTGAGTTTTCTCTGTTCCTCCACCGACCAAACACATGCATGTTAGACTGACGGTGACTCTGAATTGTCCCGAGGTGAGAGAGTGAATGGTTGTTTGTCTCATTTGTCTCTGTGTGTCCCTGTGATGGACTGGAGACCTGTCCAGGTGTCCCCCGCCTCTCGTATAGAGATGGCTGGACATGGACACCAGTGACCCCCACAACCTAAAAAGGAAGAAGCAGGTAAAAGATGATGGATGGATGGATGGATGGATGGATGGATGGATGGATGGATGGATGGATGGATTTAACGTTAACATCATGAGAAATGCAAAAAGTGGAACTCTGAAGTGTGAAAGTGCAGTCCTGGACATTTTATGCTGTGCACACACACACACACACACACACACAATGAAAAAAACACAAATGAAAACACACACCACATAAACAATGAAAGCTCACACACACACCACATAAACACACACACACACACATTTGGGGAGTGGTGGAGCAGAGGTTAGAGAAGGTGGGCCTGTGATCGGAAGGTCACCGGTTCAATTCCCCGTACTGACATCAAAATGAGGGTGGGATAGGTGAAGCACCCGCACCTGTCTCCACCCTCATTTGCCCCACTCTGGGCCCTTGAGCAAGGCCCTTAACCCCCACCATCTGCTCCACACAGATGGCTGTGGTAGCTCGGTGGTCTGTGGTTGTGTCATGAAAATCTGGTATAAAAAAAAAAAACAAGCCTTCATGCGAGTTAGTTCACTGTGGTGACTCCTGAAG
>JBBPBX010013188.1:27236-48261 GCA_038048925.1 Garcialebias charrua | reverse complement strand
CTTAAAGCTCCACTGACATCATCTTTTAACTTTCCATAAAATGGCACAACATATATATATATATATATATATATATATATATATATTAAGATTGACCTCTGATCGTTTTTGCTAAAACAATGTGAAATTAATGAAAATTCCTCTCCAAAATAGTTTAAAATTAGCGCCGTTTATTTACACGGTAAATTCGGGTTTTTCCGGTCACGTGATTGTGACGTTACATACAGAGCTCTGCTCCAACGGCACATTTAATACAATGAATAAAGATACAAACACATCCATCGAATTTAGCCATTTAAAACTTTAGATTTTAGCGATTTGGCTCCAGTTCGTGAAGAAGAAGTTATTTTGAGTGATCAAAAATCAAACAGCATGGTTTCTTTTGTCTGTGCTGCCAGCTCACGTGCCTGCCCCGGCGGCTGCGGCTACTCCCTCTCGGCGACGGATACCCACGAGGCCTGTCCCGTCTGCCTGGGGATGTTGCACGCTAAAACAACGCTGGAATCCCCCGACTCCTGCCCGCACTGCAGCCAGATGACAGAGTCTGTGAGGAAGCGTCGCGTGGACATCGTGGCCAAGGCCATGGGCGGCACCGCGCCAACACGGGACCCGGACCTCACAGAACCGCTCACTCCCACGTCGGAGCTCGAGAACATCGATCTGAAGGACAGTGGACAGGTCGAATGGGGGGACAGTATGGACATGGCGGTACCCGTCGGGGACTCGATGGCTGAGTTTGACACAATAGGCCTAATGAATGTGGACAAGCTCTCGCTAACGGCCTCGGGGGAGATTTCGGACGAAGTAGCCGACAACGAGGACAAAGGGGAAGATGAGGAATTTCCCCATAACCCGACGGCAGCGCTACCAGAGACAGACACGCCCATCCCCGCCGTGTTCGAATTGTGCCGCAGGGCGGCGGATACGCTACAGATTGCCTGGCCAGAACCCCCACCTCGCCAACAAGTTACAAGGTTGGCGGGCACCTACTTCTACGCGAAGCAGCAGTCAGCCATGAGACATAGGATGCAGATTTTCCCTGATTTTCTCACTGAGCTCACTCGTACCTGGGATGAACCCAGAGCTCCCATGCTTTTGCCGCTCTCTCAGTTCCTTGACGTTGCCGGAATGGAGGCAGCAGGAATCGCCAACGTCCCGCAGATGGAGGACACGCTGGCGGCTCACTTGGCCTCCAGGACGTCAGGCGCAAAACCAACTCTGCCCAGCAAAGCCTGCCATGCTTCAGTTGCACAGCTTGACAAATGCTAGAGAGCCCAGGGCCTCGCAGACCTACGTTAAACGCCTCGGCCTTAATGCAGGCATACCTGGCAGTGAAGCTCCAGGAGCTCCAGGTAACCACGAGCAAAAAGGTAACGACTGACATCCTAGAGGAAGCCTGCAGGGTGACTGACTTTGTGCTCCGCATGTTAGGGACAACGGCCATAGCTCAAGGGAGATACATGGCTGAAGTGGTCAACGTGCAACGACACCTGTGGCTCACTCTGACAGACCTGCCAGAAGGCCAGCATTACCCCTTTCTTCACCCCCCGATAGAGCCCACGGGACTCTTCGGGGAAGCCCTGGAACGTATCCAGAGCAGGCTGGAGCAGCTAAGGAAGCAGGCTGAAGCGCTACGTGAAGGGATGCCAAGAAAGGCTTTTGCCCCCCCCAGAGACACCAGCAGGAGCAGACCCGTGCAGCCTCGACATCGCTCAGCCACGCGCCGCTCTCCGCAAAAACGGCCATCTTACGACGGAGAGCAGCGGCAGAGACCCATAGCAGGTCTATCTCAGGACGGTCAGTCATGGAGCAGGAAAAGGTTTGTTCCTCGCCAAGCGGCTCTGTTGAGGACTTCCTCAGCGAGCTGGGATGGCAGATAGAAGCGGGCCTGACGAACCGGGCCCGCTCCACAATTTTGCAGGTTCGTCCGCCCACGGGGTATGGGAACCAAGACATTTATTCCCAGACTTTATTTGTAAAATACTACGAAAAGCTGGTGACATTTGTGTGTGCTCAAAACAAAATGTTTCTGACATATGTGTAAATAAGACGAATTTCAACAATTGAATTTTTTTTTTTTTACATTTTTGGGCTCTAGTGGCCTTTATTGTAGAGTATGAGGGCGAAACGGGTAGAGAGGGGAGAGAAATTGCAAAAATAGCTCGTCGGGACCGGGACACGAACCCGCGACGCCCGCAGCGAGGCCCAGCCTTAGAACATGTGCAGCGCGCTTATCCCCCACACCAAAGCGGCAGCACCAAATTTCTACTATTTTAAACACAAAATTAAAGTACCAGAAGCACAAACTGCCCTGATTCTTGACTAAAAAAACAACAACAACAAAAACAGGGACAACAACAACCCATTTTTATGTAAACAACCACGATAAAGGGAGAGGGCAAGCACCCCTCCTTCCTAGTGTAGCACAGGGTGTCAGATCAGATAATGAACCGCAGTGGGACGTCGGAAGCCTGTCTGGAGCAGACAGACTTCACGGCGTCCACGTGCGGGCAGGTCAGTTCGCTCAGGACAGAGCGGGGGGGATCAGACGCTCCCCCGCCCGCACCCACGAGGCGCAGGCAGCCCGCAATAAACATAGCTCTCAGCGCATGCACAGGCCTGGGGGGCGTGTCTACCAAACACGTGGGTCATGTCAACAGTGTGTCACGTGCTCCGCCTGCGGTTCCGCAAGCGGCCACCTCCGTTCACAGGGGTGCTAAAGTCAGATATAAACCTAGAACGTGCACAAGTCTTGAGGGAGGAAATAACAGAAATGTTACACAAAGATGTGATTCGTGTTGTTCCAAAACCATAAATAAAAACTGGACACTACAACAAATACTTCCTCGTGCCCAAACGAGACCGATTCTGGATCTCAGAGCTTTGAACAAAAGAATAACAACTTACAGGTTCAAAATGCTCACGCTGAGGCAAGTTCTCCAGTCTGTGAGACAAGGAGACCAAACGTGCATGGTGGATCTCAAAGACTCCTATTTCCACGTAGGCATTTGGAAGAGACACAGAAAGTATCTACGCTTTGCATTTGAAGGGAAAGCTTACGAATACAAAGCTTTACCTTTCGGATTAAAAACTGCTCTGCGCTCTTTCAAAAAGTGCCTGGACGCAGCATTGACCCCCCTCAGGGGTCAGGGGGTCCGAATTTTAAATTATCTGGGCGACCTTCTGATTCTCGCCACCAGCAGAACACAAGCCCAGCTGCACACACACATGGTGATGACGCACCTGGAAGCTCTGGGCTTCGTTTTAAACCTGCAGAAAAGCGATTTGACTCTATCCCAGATTACCGTATTTCTGGACGTACAGATCAACACCATTTTATACAGAGCATGGCTCTCAGAGGAACGGGTTGCTTTGATACGCCTCTGCCTGACACGCTTTCAGCTGGGTCAGAGAGTGTCTTTCAAGCTCTCTTGGGCTTACTGGCAGCCGCCATCCCCTGTATGCTGCAGGCATTACTGAAAATATGTGCTATGCAAATATGGCTGAACAAACAAACAAACACGTCCTACCTCCCTCAGGCGGGTAGGAAGGATTTCGATCAGCCAGGAATGTCTGACAGCCCTGGAACCCTGGAGGGACACCTCAGTGTTCACTGCAGGTGTCCCACTGGGACATGTCCTGTCTTGTGTGGTAATCACGACAGACGCTTCGTTAGGAGGATGGGGAGCAGTTTGCAGGAACCAGAACGCCCAAGGGCTCTGGGAAAAATAGGATGCAAAGCTCCACATAAACCTACTGGAATTAAAAGCTGTTTATCTGTCAATAAAGCTATTTTACAAAAAGGGGCTGATTGCAAAACAGCATGTCCTAATAAAATTGGACAGCAGGACAGTTGTGTCCTACATCAACAGGGAGGGAGGACGAAGTCCCGGGCCCTCCTTGGCCTGACACACAATCTGCTCACGTGGTGTGGCCCTAGAATTTTTTCACTGAGGGCGACACACATCCTGGGAAAGATAAACTACGGGGCAGACTCCCTCTCCAGAGGACAGCTACTGGTCTCAGAATGGTGACTGAACCCATGGATAGTGGACCAGGTCTGGTTACGATTCGGTCGGGCGTCCATCGATCTGTTCGCGTGCAAAACCAGCTTGCACTGCGCTCTGTTCTTTTCACTGAAGGAAACAGACGCAATGATGGGGATGGACGTGCTGGCCCACGACTAGCCAGCAGGGGTGCTATATTACGCGTTTCCATCTGTGCCTTTAATTCAGGCGATGCTGGAATGTGTACGGAAGGGAGCTCTCTCCTTAATAATAATAGCCCCCAGGTGGCCTCAGAAACCGTGGTTCCCAGAAATAATTTCATTGTTGTCAGGGACACAGTGGCAGCTGCCCCCCCCCACAGGGACCTGCTGACTCAAGCACACAGGCATCTTCTCCACCCACGTCCAGAAATGTGGCAACTCACAGCTTGGTCGCTGAAAGGAACAGGCTGATGGCCTTGGGCTCCCCAGTAATGTTATTAACACAATATAGGGAGAGAGAGCTGGGTCAACTCAGACTCACTACGCTCGTAAATGGCGTCTCTTTGAGGCCTGGTGTTTAGAGAGGAATATTGTTTCATATTCCTGCGACCTAGTCCAGCTTCTCACCTTTTTACAGGACCTGCTGGAAAAAGGCCGCTCATTTTCCACTATTAAGGTGTTTTTGTCAGCCATCTTGGCATGCCACAAAGGCTGGGGGGAAAAACACCCGGTGCCCACCCTCTCACGATACGTTTCATAAAGGACGTACTACAGAAAAGGCCCCCCAGCAGGACTCTGGCCCCAGTCTGGGACCTTCAGTTAGTCCTGGATGCCTTGTGTGAGCCTCCATTTGAGCCTCTCAGTAGCATTAAGATAGACTTGTTATCTTATAAAACTGCATTGCTCCTGGCTCTTTGCTCAGCTAAACGTGTGGGTGACCTCCACGCTTTGCACCCAATGTGTACAAGGTTTGCCCCTGATGGGTCAAAGGTCACTCTGCGTCCTAACCCTGCCTACGTGCCAAAGGTACCAACTCTAAATCCCAGGAGTTTGGACTTTGAGCTCTCTGAGTTTCCTCGACATACTGTCCTCACTGAGGAACAGAGGAGGTTGAGATCACTTTGAGTGTTTACATCCATAAAACTGTCAGTTAGAGAAAAACAAACCAACTGTTTGTCTGTTTTGCCAACCCAGCCCTCTCAAAGCAGTGCCTCTCACACTGGGTGACTGAGGCCATAAAAAGGGCTTACAGCAGCAAAGGTCAACAGGTGCCCTCTGGAGTGCATGCCCATTCAACTCGAGGCTTGGCAGCCTCGTGGGCTTTGTTTAAGGGTGTTCCAGTGGCAGACATTTGTGCTATGGCAAACTGGAGTTCCACAAACACGTTTGCAAAACATTATTGTTTGGATGTTACTGCCTGTGGCATCACTCAGGCTGTACTCTCTAACACACAGTAGAGATCAGCCAAAACACCTAAAGTATAAAGGCAGAAGTTCTCACAAGCATGCATTTTTACTGAGCATTTCAACGGCGTGAATGAATTACGTTCCCATAGTCATATGTTGCACTGAGTGAACCTGACTGATAAGGGAACTGAAAGTTATGCACCATAACTCATGTTCCCTGAAGGAAGGGAACGAGGTGCAACATATGTTTGCCCTTTCAATGCCAAAGCTCGGTGAAGTGCTTTTGGAGGACGAAGGATGGGCGCACGCGTCTTTATACCAAGAGGGCGGGGCCTCTGTGGTGACGCTGATGCCTACCTAACGTAAGGACGTGAATGTATTACTTCAGGTAACCGCGCGGGGGTGCAATTCCCATAGTCATATGTTGCACCTCGTTCCCTTCCTTCAGGGGACATGAGTTATGGTGCATACGTTTCAGGTTCTGCCACTGTTATTTAGGGAGTTAAGAGCTGAAACGTTGAGGAATTACTATCTAACTATTCAGGACATGGTCAATTCAAAAACGTTCAAGACAAAAAAAAATTGTAGCAGAAGACGTTTTGCTCATCTTAGGAGCTTTCTCAATTCAAAGAACAGAGAGTGTGGGGTTCAAGTTATAAAGCTGAGCTAAGGAACAAACACACCCACACCCCACTGAACATAAGTGGATCTGCAGTGGAAGTGGTCTCCAGCTACAAGTACTTGGGTGTACACATGAATGATAACCTCAGCTGGAACAACACCACCACCAGCCTGATCAAGAAAGCTCATCAGAGACTCTACTTCCTCAAACGGCTGAGACGAGCTTGTCTGAGAAGCTCAGTCCTCACCTCCTTCTACAGGTGTGCAGTAGAGAGCATCCTGTGCTCCAGCATCAACATGTGGCATGGAGGCTGCACAGCTGCAGAAAGAAAAGCTTTACAGAGAGTGGTGAAGGCTGCACAGAAGTCTGTCGGAGTCAGTCTCCCCACCATCACAGACATCTACACCTCCAGATGCACGAAGAGAGCCACCAGCGTCATGAAGGACCCCACTCACCCAGCACACTCACTCTTTGCCCCACTCCCCTTAGGACAGAGGTTGAGAAGCATCAGATGTAGAACCACTAGACTGAGGAACAGCTTCTACCCTGAGGCTGTTAGACTCATGAATAAATAAATAATAAGAATAATCACTGCAAAATATCACATCATGCTGATGCTGCTCTGTTTCTTGTTGCTGTGTTCATTTGTGACCATCTGCTCATACAGACTCATGTTCCTGCTGCTGTTTGTAATTATGTTTTTCTATTGCTTGGAGTATTTCTAGTTGATGTTTTTCTTAGTTATATCCTAGATGTTATAACTGTTTTTTTCTCTTACATTTTGTTGTTGGATGTAACTGGGACCCCGTGTACATAATCTTGTTTCATCACATGTACCACATGCGGTGCAAATGACAATAAAGATTCTCTCTGACTCTGATATGCAGATTGCCTCACAGGGGTTCGTTAAGGTATTTGTTAGTTTGATTTACAGAGGAGCCACTCTGGTGACGTCTTCAGTTATAAAGTCCACTTGTTTTACGTCTTGGACTTTTTTTAAATTCACAGTCATGGTAATTGCCAGCACAAAAAAAATTCAGTACCTGATCATTTGAATCAGGTCTGAGTCAAGTACCCAGAACACAATCCAAGGTAGGACACTTCACAAGTACATGAAAGATCACTTTACAACTTTTCCCATGGATGTTTTACAGCAAACTATGCACTTGTTTATTTAGTAGCCCACTAAAACCTTCCCCCACCCCCTTTTTTAACATGTTCAGTTGTTCAGTTGTTCTGCACTCATTGTATGCACGCACATAGCCATGCTTGTGTCAACTAATTCATCCACACGGTGAGAAAAGTGAACGGGCATTTGCATTGCATTTAAGGTTTTATTTTTATGCACGACTTGTCTGCTCTGTTGTGTTCTAGTTTTCCAGATGGATTGATTCTATAAATGCCCTAAAAGGCATGACTGGAGGGGCCGTTTGCCTTTGAAAAGGGGAAAAGGGAATTATTGTTGACTAAAATTGGAATCAAATGGTGAAATGTCACAGAACGGAGGCTAAAGCTGCTGTGACGAGTTTGCTTGCTCCTTGTGGCCTTTTAGGGCAGATTTTTGTTTAACTCAGCGACCTGCTGGTAAACCTTGAGCAGAAAGGAGATAAGTTGTTCAGGTTGACCTGCAGAAGCTATGACTTCTTTACATTTTATAAATCTGCAGATTTTTTCTTTGAGTTGCTATGAAAACTGAAAATATAGGATTTTCCTAATACAGTACATTTATTTATAAGGGACAATGTGCGTGATGGATTTACCCTTTTTGTCAGACAGGTACCACTCAGTGCTGAAAGACAAAAGGCAGGTTATAACATGAATGCCTGTGTTCATGTGTGTTCATGTGTGTACATATGTATATTCATCTGCTGGTAAAATATCACATGAACAAGTCAGAGGACAGATCATAATGAAAACATTTACGCTATGAAATAAACGTAAGATGCACATACATGTATTTGACTTGGAGAGTACTCACTGCAAAATGGTCACCACAGCTTCTCGGACCAACAACATCAAATGTGGGTGGTAAAGCTGAAACACCCACACCTGCCTCCACCCTCATTTGCTCCACTCTTGGCCCTTGAGCAAGGCCCTTAACCCCCACCATCTGCTCCCAAACAGGTCTCTCTTGAAATGAGTCGGCATGACTCAATGAGACTACCTGTATAAACTAAGGTAAAAAAAAGGCTAAAACTGTCAGTTAAAAATTGATTATTATTTCAACCTAAAATAAAGAAAATAATAATAATTTCAGCCATGTTTAAAAATGTTCTCAAAAAATAAACTTGTATTTTTTTAAATCAATGATTTGATGTATTTTTACACTTAAGTCAAATTGTTAAATGTTAAAACATCAAGACATTTGAAAAAATATAATGTTTTTCTCGAGATTTTGATGTTTTTTTCCTCATCATTGACTTTCTCCCCAGACTGACTTAATCATGTTCTGTGCTTATAGAACCCACAATGCAGGCAGAGAACTCATGGATAAAATGAAGAATTAATTTATTAAACAAAAACAAAAGGTGGACATAGCAGCAAAACTTACTTACAAAGTGACGCAGAGGGAAACAAGGACATGAGCCTTCACAGGACAGAGGAACACACAGACGCCAGACAAGCCAAGGTTGGAGCCAACCACAACTAGGGAACAGCTCAATGATTTTGATCTCAACCTTTTGACGTTTCCCCCAAAGTTTAAACTTATTTTTAATGTCAACTTTTAGTAAAAAAAAAATCCTACCTTTACCCAACATTTCTGCATCCTTTACTAATATTTTGATTTTCTCTTTGATTTTTTTTATCAATATTTTATGACTTGAAAATCAGTTTTTCCTCAAAGATCTTCACTTTGTTGGATTCTGTTCGCAACATTTAAATCAGTGGTTCTTAACCTTTTTTGAGCTACCAAACCCTCCAGTTTCATATGCCCACTCACTGAACCCCTCTTTTGTAATATATACAATATGTTTTTTTTTTTTCAAATTCTACAACATCACCTTGCTCAAAGAACAAAACCAACACAGTGCATGAACTCACAACAACTTTATTCTGGCCCCATAAGAGTTTCATCCCCCCAAAATATTTTTGTACTATTTTTATAATTAAAAGGCTGAATTTTACAGAACTTGAAATTAGATCTGCAACTATATGAGCCAAGATGTCTTTACTCATGTTCTGTATTCTGTCGCAAATGGTGTCATTTGAAAGAGGAATTTGGGATAATTTATCTTCAGCTGCTGTTCCGAGTAGCAGATTTCCATCCATCCATTTTCTTCCGCTTATCCGGGGTCGGGTCGCGGGGGTAGCAGCCTAAGTAGGGAGGCCCAGACTTCCCTCTCCCCAGCCACTTGGAGCAGCTCCTCTGGGGGAATCCCAAGGCGTTCCCAGGCCAGCCGAGAAACATAGTCCCTCCAGCGTGTCCTGGGTCTTCCTCTGGGTCTCCTCCCGGTGGGACATGCCCGGAACACCTCACCAGGGAGGCGTCCAGGAGGCATCCTAACCAGATGCCCGAGCCACCTCAACTGGCTCCTCTCGATGTGGAGAAGCAGCGGCTCTACTCCGAGTCCCTCCCGGATGACTGAGCTTCTCACCCTATCTCTAAGGGAGAGTCCAGACACCCTGCGGAGAAAACTCATTTCAGCCGCTTGTATCCGAGATCTCGTTCTTTCGGTCATAACCCAGAGCTCATGACCATAGATGAGGGTGGGAACGTAGATCGATCGGTAAATTGAGAGCTTTGCCTTTTGACTCAGCTCTCTCTTCACCACGACAGACCGGTACAGCGCCCGCTTCACTGCGGACGCTGCACCTATCCGCCTATCGATCTCACGCTCCAGTTTTCCCTCATTCGTGAACAAGACCCCGAGATACTTAAACTCCTCCACTTGGGGCAGGACCTCCTCCCCGACCTGGAGAAGGCATGCTACCCTTTTCCGGCTCAAGACCATGGCCTCGGATTTGGAGGAACTGATCCTCATCCCGGCCGCATCACATTCAGCTGCAAACCGCTCCAGCGAAAGCTGTAGATCACGAACTGATGAAGCCAATAGGACCACATCATCTGCAAAAAACAGAGAAGAGATTCTAAGGCCACCAAACCGGATCCTCTCAACACCTTGGCTGCGCCTAGAAATTCTGTCCATAAAAGTTATGAACAGAATCGGTGACAAAGGGCAACCTTGGCGGAGTCCAACTCTCACCGGAAACGAGCCCGACTTACTGCCAGCGATGCGGACCAAGCTCTGACACCGGTCGTACAGGGACCTAACAGCCCATATCAAAGGGCCTGGTACCCCATACTCCCGGAGTACCCCCCACAGAACCCCCCGAGGGACGCGGTCGAATGCCTTTTCCAAGTCCACAAAGCACATGTAAACTGGTTGGGCAAACTCCCACGCACCCTCCAGGACCCTGTTGAGGGTGTAGAGCTGGTCTAGTGTTCCACGACCAGGACGAAAACCACACTGCTCCTCCTGAATCCGAGGTTCGACTATCCGACGGACCCTCCTCTCCAGAACCCCTGAATAGACCTTACCAGGGAGGCTTAAGAGTGTGATCCCTCTATAGTTGGAACACACCCTACGGTCCCCCTTTTTGAATAGGGGAACCACCACCCCAGTCTGCCAATCCAAGGGAACTGCCCCCGATGTCCACGCGATATTGCAGAGTCGCGTAAGCCAACACAACCCCACAACATCCAGAGCCCTAAGGAACTCAGGACGAATCTCATCCACCCCCGGAGCCTTGCCACCGCGGAGCTTTTTAACCACCTCGGCGACCTCAGCACCAGAGATTGGAGAGCCCGACCCAAAGTCCCCAGGCTCCGCTTCCTCAGTGGAAGACGTGCCAGTAGGATTGAGGAGGTCTTCGAAGTATTCCGCCCACCGACTCACAACATCCCGAGTTGAGGTCAACAGCACGCCATCCCCACCATAAATGGTGTTGGTCGCGTACCGCTTTCCCCCCCTGAGACGCCGGATGGTGGACCAGAATCGCCTCGAAGCCGTACGGAAGTCATTCTCCATGGCCTCTCCGAACTCCTCCCACGCCCGAGTTTTTGCCTCAGCAACCACCCGAGCCGCATGCCGCTTGGACTGCCGGTACCTATCTGCTGCTTCCGGGGTCCCACAGGCCAAAAAGGCCCAATAGGACTCCTTCTTCAGCTTGACAGCATCCCTCACCGCCGGTGTCCACCACCGGGTTCGAGGGTTGCCACCACGACAGGCACCAACAACCTTGCGGCCACAACTCCGATAAGCTGCCTCGACAATAGAGGCGCGGAACATGGCCCACTCGGGCTCAATGTCCCCCGCCTCCCTCGGAACGTGTTCAAAGCTCTCCCGGAGGTGGGAGTTAAAGCTCCGTCTTACGGGAGACTCTGCCAGACGTTCCCAGCAGACCCTCACAATACGTTTGGGTCTGCCAGGTCTGACCGGCATCCTCCCCCACCATCGGAGCCAACTCACCACCAGGTAGTGGTCAGTTGACAGCTCCGCCCCTCTCTTCACCCGAGTGTCCAGGACATGCGGCCGCAGATCAGATGAGACGACAACAAAGTCGATCATCGAACTGCGACCTAGGAGTAGCAGATTTGCCATCTTTAATGCAGCTTGTTTTATGAGAGTTTCACCGATGGAGTGTGGCTTACCCTGCTTTGCGATCAAATAAGCAACTTTGTACGATGCTGCGAGGATCGGTTTGCTAACAGGTACAAATCCAAGAGCAGGCAGAGTGGCCCTTTCATCATATCTGGCTCATTTCACCTTGAAATTAGCATAAAAAGGTAATTAGGGTGAAAGTGTCAGAGATTACCACAAAAAATTTAATTTACCTTAAACCAGAAAAAAAATACTATTTTTTTAGCTGGAAAGGTAGAATAAGCTTAAATTAGCAGAAGAAAGCAAAACAAATATATTTGCCCAATTAGGCTGAAAGAAGCAGAAATTAGCACAAAAATGTGGAAATTATCTGAAGAAAATCTAAAATTAGAAAAAAGATTCAGCTGAAAAGTATCTAAAATAGCAGAAAGAAGCATCACCAGAATGAAGTTGAGAGAGCACATTTTTGCTGAATTAGGCTGACATTTTTTTGAAATAAGAGCATTAAATGTGGAATTAGCTTAAAATATAAAATTAGCATAGAAACAGCTAAATAGTAGCAGAAAAAGCTGAAACGCAGAAATAAGCTATATATTAAAAAGGAGGGGTTCATCATATCTGGCTCGTTTCACCTTGAATTCAGCAAGCATTGTGTTCTTGTGTTCCCCGTCTCTATGCATCTTCATGAAGTGTTCCTTTAGTTTTGCCGGTGCAAGACTGGAGTTGCTCAACTTCGCATTACATATCATCAGTGGCGGACTTAGACATTTTGGGGCCCCAGGCAAACCTTTGTAAAGGGACCCTCCCCCAAGTCAGCCTAAATGTACCATTAGGCCCTGCCCTGAAGGTCAAAGATGTTCATGTTCATACTCTAATACTTACTTTTACTGCTGTTAATATCATGATTGTTACTAGTGATGTGTGATACGGTTCTGTAAAATTTTAAACCTCTTTTATGTTGTGTGTGTGAAGCACCTTGATAACAGTTTATCTGTTTTAATTGTGCTATAGAAATAAAATTGACTTGACTTGACTATTACTGGGAACTAGACAATAATAATAATAATAATAATGAATTCAATTTATAACGCGCTTTTCATTAGTGAAAATCTCAAAGCGCTACACACATTGAATGCAACACACATTCATACACCGGTAGCGGCAGACTACCATGCAAGGTGCTTTCCAGTCCTACCAGGAGCAACTCGGGGTTAAGTGTCTTGCCCAAGGACACAAGGACACATGGTGTGGGGAACTGGGATTCGAACCGCCAACCTTCCGATCGGGGGACGACTGCCATTACCACTACGCCACTGCGGCCCCCAGGAAAGACGCATTCCCAGACGTCTCACACCTGATGGGAACAGAGCACCCTCGTCTGTGTATTACACTAACAAAGACTTTAAATCCAGGTGTGATTTGCCAATTTACATACAGCAGGTATGTAATAATAATAATAATAATAATGAATTCAATTTATAACGCACTTTTCATTAATGAAAATCTCAAAGTGCTACACGGTGCAACAGAAATTAAATGTCAATAAAACAAGTAATAGAACAAGTAAAATCAATAACAGTATCAACTAAGATCAAAAGTAGAATCATGAGGAGGCAGAGTATGCTCGGTTGAAAAGAAAGGTCTTCAAGCCGCTCTTAAAGTCAACCACAGACTGTGGGACCCTCAGACAGTCAGGAAGAGAGTTCCACAGGCGGGGGGCAGCCACACTGAAAGCCCGGTCTCCCATGGTCCTTAATTTGGTTCTCGGAATGTGAAGGAGATTACTGTTCTGTGACCGCAGCGACCGGGTGGATGAGTGTGGAATAAGAATATCCTTCAGATAATCTGGTGAAGTTCCATGTAAGCATTGATGTGTAATGAGAGCAGTTTTGTACTGAATTCTGTAGGCGACAGGAAGCCAATGAAGGTTATGAAGAATGGGCGTAATATGTTCAAATTTACGAACTCGCAACAAGATCCTTGCAGCACTGTTTTGAATATATTGAAGTTTCTGAAGGTTTTTGCCAGGGATTCCAATAAACAGGGAGTTGCAGTAGTCGAGACAGTAGACAATAAAAACAACCTTTTTTTTCTCTACTTTAATAAGGTACAACTATCCTTTAAAGTATTTTTACGTTTTTCCGCTCCGCTTTCGTATCTTCGCATTGGCTTCATCTTTTTTCCATCTCCTCTGTCTTCCCGCTCAAGCATACTGAGCACTTCCTGGATTTTTGGGTGATGTGTAACGCTCATTAAGGCTAGGCGCCTGACCACGGCCAGATATGGTAAATAGGCAGTCAGAAAAGGTTCAGCTGAGGAGCCTGTTGTGTGAATAAAACACCATCAGACAAGAAGCAAGTTTTAAGTTGTTTGTATTGTATAGACTTAGGAAGGTATTTATAATAATATTGTTTGTAATAATAATCATTTTCTTTGAGTATAACCAATAGACAAAATACACACAAAAAAACAGACCCTAATTACAACCAATAAGATAAAATACACACAACAAAACAGACCCTGATTACACCCAAGAGTTCTTTTTTTTCCCTTCTATTTTAAATAATTTCTTGAATCCCGGATGATTAAAGGTCCATCAATCAATAATCCGGTAGTTTGAAGTTAATGATCCAGGGTAATATGTCCAGAAAAAAAACTAATAGTTTGGTGCAATTTAAGTCCTACAGCACAGCTGCGGTGATCCAGTAGCTCGCCATCTTGGGTGGGAACAAGGGGTGAAAAAAAACCTGACCTAAACAAGGTCATAAATAAAACTAAAATTAGCATTACTATATACACAGGACTAAACTGTTATAAAAAATAGTTAAACATTCACATAGTTAAACATTCACAAAAACAAATAAAATAATTCCAGCAGGTATTTTTCAAGAATCATTCAAATGTCCTGTTAAGCACCTTGGTCAATGCAAGGCATTGTAGGAAGGTGCTATACAAATAATATTTATTATTATTATAATTATTATTATTATTATAACTTCAATTCAAAGACCACATCAACAGTACAGATCAAATTAAAGTTACAAAAGTGCACTTCCAAGTTGTATCCAAGTTTAATTCATATAAGAGTCAATTAAGCTTAATTTACTTCAATATTGTTTCAATAAACAAATAGTAATTTCTTTTTTGTTGCGCAACCCAAAATAAATTAAACCAATTCCAAATTTCTATAGTCCGTCAACAGATTTAATGAGAAGTAACTAAAATGATCCTTAAAGGATGAAATTACAAAAATTATGGCTCTATTTAATACTTTACGTATATATATTCTATTCGGCCACAACAATAACAAAAAGAGAATGATATTTTAATCACTAAGACCACTTTTAAATCTCCAATACATAAATGGAGTGGGCGTGTCGCCACCGCATTTCTATTTCATAAAAGGAACCTTAATACATAAAACTAATGACTCACCGTCGAGTGGTTGACACAAAACACCCAATACAATCCTCCAGCCGCGTTAATTTGGCTTGATACAGCGGGGTTCTCTCATGATTTATGAAGACGCCAAGCACAATTAGCTAGCCACAGCGTTAGCAGTTCAATAATGGTGGAGCGGAGCCCCCGAGTTCACCTTTGACCCAGAAGATGTCGAGATGGAATAGTCCATGTTAGTAGGGGGATACAGAAATCTACCGTTTTTTGTATTGCGTTTTTAATGATCGTTTTCATCGTAACTATATTTATTTTTATGTTAAACGTACATTAACAAGCAGGAGCAATGTTAGGGATGTAGGTGACTGGCCGGGGTGGGGCAAGGGCCCCTGCTGCTTGGGGGGCCCTGCTGATTGGGGGCCCCAGGCAACCGCCTCATTTGCCTATATGGTACATCCGCGTCTGCATATCATGCAGATCGGACGCTGACTTCCATCCCATTCCGTGACACACGTGAATCCATGTTGGACATATTCGTCCAACCACCTTCTTTTTTTGCTTGACATATTTACCGTAGTTTGTAAAATATTGTGAAAAAAACACACGGCGTAGAACTACGACACGACAGCCATTGACTAATGCGCGCGCTAAATTTCCGCATCAGCACTGAATCTGCAGCCGTCACCAGTGTTGCCAGATTGGGCGGTTCACCGCGATTTTCCTTCTGACTTTTGCGGGTAGAGAGCGCTTTGGGTGGGTGGTACTCTATCTGGCAACACCGGTCACACCGGTGTTTACACAAGTGTGTCTTTACATCCGGGGCAGAGACTCCACCGAACCCATGAGAACGGCTCATCGAACCCCTGAGGTTCAAACGAACCCAGGTTAAGAACCACTGATTTAGATGTTTCTTCTTTACATGTCTTTATTTTCTTGACATTCCAGTGTCTTTCTCACATTGACTTTATCCTCAACATTCTGCCTTTTCATAACAGCATTTATTTTTTTATTAATATTTGGACTTTATTCTCAAAGTGTCTTCTTTTTTTCGGCTGCTCCCTTCTTCAGGGTCGCTAACTCGAACTGACTTGCTTGAAGACATGGTCAATTGTTTTTACGCTGGATGTCCTTCCTGACGCAACCAGAGACCACCGAGCTACCACAGCCCTCTGTGTGGAGCATAGGGCTGCCATCTGGATGGCCAGGGGAGCAGATAGGCCTTGCTCAAGGGCCTAGAGTGGGGGGAATAAGGGTAGAGGGAAATCTCGTGTTTCACCTTTCCCACCCACATTATGTTGTTTTAAGGGGGATTAAACCAGCAACTTTCCAATCACAGGCTCCACTTCTCTAACTTCATGTGCCATCATAAACATTAAAATCTTTCTTATCATCTTAAAGAAAATCCTGAACTCTCTTCTCATAATTCTCAGATTTTCTCAACATTTCAACTTTTTTTTACTCAATAATTTGACGGTTTTCTCTTCAACATGTTGATACAACAATCTCGAATAAAGAACAATGGGCCTCATTCACGAAGATGTTTGTATTTTTATCCTAAATTTCTCCTACTTTTGTTCGTACGAAGCGTTCGTACGAACATGCCACGTCAGATTCAACAAACCCTTCTATCCTCATGAGAAGTGTGTAAACGAGCTGCGTAAATTTAATGAATCCCACCTGTTCTATCAACCTGCGCGTGCTCGCGGAGAGGTCATTTACATAATTCCCACCCCTCAAAACACCATATAAGGCCACGTTTCCTGCCTTTTGACAGCAGGAAGTGTCCATTCATTCAAAATCGAGAAGTAAAAAGAAGAACTTCACGCGTTCGGAGATTGAAGGTCGCGCTGTGGCGCACCGCTACCGCCCCCCCCCCGCAAGTGTCGGATGTGTTTTTGAACAAAAGCATTTTAAAATGTCTCGGAACTACAGTTCTTCATATTAATATTAGTGCATGTTGTGTCTCCCGTGGGTCGTACAGTATCAGAAATCAAGAATAAATGGTTTGATCTGAAAATGGCTTCAAGAAAACCTCTCGCCGCAGCACGCTAGACAGGAGGTGGTCAAGAAAGTCTGCGCTACCGAGATGGATGGAAAATTAAATGCCATGCGCACCTTGCGCAAGACGCGTGCCAACAGCATGCGTGTTCAAGCTGTGATAAAGCCGAGGACCCACTCGTGCGGCGCGCACGGACCATCCCCGGGGCACGGGGGGGGGGGGGGCCGCACGGTGGTCGGCGTGGGGCACGGGGGGGGGCGTGCGCCACGCGCGGGGGCGCACGGTGGTCGGCGGCGGGGCACGGGGGGGTTGAAGCCGCTTTATTTTAATTTAACCAATTTGTGTCGTTGCATTTAATTTGTTTTAAACTCAGAATATTTTCTAAATAACGAAATATGAGTTATTAGTGAAGAAAATCCGTCTGGATGACAGCAGACCGACTGCTCCTAAAATATACGACAGCTCTGGACCACACGTAAATTTTGTTCGTATCTGAAAAAAATCTTAGGATACGAAAACATTGTTGGATGCCACAAATGATCCTAAATCACTCGTACGCACAGTTTAAGAACAAATCTGTGCGTACGAACGGTTCGTGCATGAGGGCCAATGTTTCTTATATATTTTGAGTGATCCTAATACCAGGGGCCGCCGGCCAATATGCGCCGCCCCACTGGAACTTCTGGAGCTATTCGCCATTTTACATTGAAGACTTAAGAAATTTTAAAAATGAATAAAAATGAAAAAATAAAATAAAACCATTTCGAAATGTATGTACTGTATGTTTTTAGTTGTGTAGGATAAATATTTTATAGGTAATGATGAGTTATATTGTTTGTTTCAAAAACATTTTCTGATTGGTGACGTTTTTCCGGTCATACAATACAATACAACTTTATTTATAAAGCACTTTAAAACAACACCGTTGGCCAAAGTGCTGTACACTAACACAACCAAACATACAATTATAAACTCAACAAATACCATAAAAGTGATGAATTACCAGATCAAACAGCAAACAGTAAAAACTATAAAACAAAAATGTCATGGGGGCGCATGAATCTTATCCATAGACTCTCGTTAAAAATGGTGAATGCGCAGTTATTCCACAACGTTGCAAGATAATAGGAAGATCCTGGGCGCAGATTTCTGCACCTTGGGCACGTCCAACATGAGCTGTACCTACCAATCACATGCTTCCAGTCTTTTTTTTTTTTTTGTCTGGGAACAGCCGTGCAGTGACTCAAGGAGGCTGGCTACAGGTAGGTTTTCATTGAAAGCCCTTTATAAATAAAATAAATAAATGTCACATTTCTGTCATCTGTGTATGTTTCCCATACAAGACGAAATTTGTCTCTGCATTTAACCCAACCACCACCAGGTGGTGCAGTGAGCAGCCATAGAAAGCGCCCGGGGAGCTGGGGAAATAGGTGTGCACTCATTAGCCGTTTTCGCATTGGCCAGCCCTCAATGGCCCGGGCCGCCCCTGGGTGGCTCTGGGCCACCCGCATTCATTACGCATTTGCCGCAGAGCCGCCTTGAAGTGGGGAGGCAGTTCTCTGGAAGTGGGTGGGGTGCTCTCTTCACGTGGGTGGAGTGTTCGTGTTTTAAGAGAGGAGACTCCGCTAAAAAAAATTGTTAGCTGGATATATATACTTATTAGTGTTTCTGAGTTAAATTTTTGTTAATAACTGATCACAAATCAGCTTATGTTACAACGTAAATAACAACGAAGCGCGGACCCATTTCCGCCTTTCAGCGCGACTTGAATGTCATTAAAATATAACTAATATTGTCCAACTGTTGCGCGCAGCCAGGGTTTTAAAATATAACTAATAATCTCTAACTCCTTTGCGTAGCTAGAATGTCAAGAGCGGTGATTCTTTCATAAGCTATGTGAACTCCCATTATATATATATATATATATATATGCTGGACACAGAGTTCAGCGTCTATAGGTAGTCAACAGATTTAATGATAAGTAACTAAAATACATAAAAATAACGACTCACCGTCAAATGTGGACACAAAACACACAATAAAATCATCCGGCCACGTTAATTTGGCTTGAAACAGCGGGGTTGTCTGCGGATTTATCCAAGTACCCAGCACAACCAGCTAGCCACAGAACTAGCCCTCGAGTTCACGACTGACCCGGAAGATGTCAAGATGGAATAGTCCATTTTTAGTAGGGGGATAAAGAAATCGACCGTTTTTTTTATTGCGTATTTAATGATCGTTTTCATCGTAACTATAATTATTTTTATGTTAAATGTACATTAACAAGCAGGATCAATGTTAGTGATGTAGGTGACTGCACGGGGCGAGGCGGGGCCGGGGCCACTGCTGAAATGGGACCCCCAGGCATTTACCTACATGGTAGAGCCGAGTCTGTTCTCAGCTCTGCCCCCCTCACCCTCACACCCTTTCCTCCTCTCTGCTGTTTACGGTGGGGAAAAAGGTAAAACAAGCAGCATAAGAGCTTGTAAATAAGTTTATTGGTTTTTACTGATAGATAATTAGTTATTAGCGGTACTGCATTTTAAATAAAAATAGCACAAATCCGCTTATGAATTATAAAAGTTAGTCAATTCACAAAAACGCTGACAAAAAGTTTAGGTCCACTGTAAGCGGATTAGCGCTTTAGCGCTACCTAGCGTTCATTTGCCCACCACTGTATATATATATATATATATATATATATATATATATATATATATATATATATATATATATATGTATAGCACATAAATAACATACACTACACAGGTTGTGTTACAGGTTATTGCACAGGTAGTGACATTGAGATTGAATTATGATGGTAAGGTACAGATACATACATACTGTATCATACATTTTACAGCCACAGTGCAGCAGCAATAAAAATATTAGCTGTCACAAGCTAATATTAGCCATATTAGTTGTCACATATGTGGCTTGGTGAAAAGTTATTACCAGTTGTTCAGTGTTATTTATTGAGAGTCCAGTAATCTGACAGCCTGTGGATAATAGCTGTTCTTTAGACTTTTTGCGTGTGATGACATATTCCTGTATTGTCTAAAATGCGCTGCTGACAGCGAAATAATATTTCATACATAGCCTGATAACGGTTGGCTTTTTTCACAAACAGAGACTTCTAAAATTTGAGAGCATATCAGTCAGAAATGGCAAATAGGCATTAGATAAGGGGCCAAGATGGTGTAGAGGCAGGGCTGCCGACTTGGGACCCGAAGGACAGGTTCAAACCCCGTCCCCGGCCACTACACACCTTGGGGTGTCTATAGCCGTTTTCGCATTGGCCAGCCCTCCCTGGCTCTCCCAGCTTCTAACCCGGGTTCGGCGTGTTCGCATTTACCTTTTCCGCCCGGGATCCACTGTTGTTCTGGAACCATCTCCACCGTGGTTCTATCGGGCCGAGTCCCACGGACCCAGTTTCACGTCATGTACTGCTCTCATTTGATTCGTTGTTTGCAGCAAGGGCGGGACTCATTCAAACAACCTCAGCGCAAGGGTTGAATTTCATTCAAATTTAACTACAGAAACCCCTAAAACAATTGTTAGCTGAATTAGTTTTTCTGAGTTAAATTTTTGTTAATAACTGATCACAAATCAGCTTATGTTACAACGTAAATAACAACGAAGCGCGGACCCATTTCCGCCTTTCAGCGCGGCTTGAATGTCATTAAAATATAACTAATATTGTCTAACTGTTGCGCGCAGCCAGGGTTTTAAAATATAACTAATAATCTCTAACTCCTTTGCGTAGCTAGAATGTCAAGAGCGGTGATTCCTTCATAAGCAACGTGAACTCCCCCAAAAAAAACAATCTGCCGCCGTGGCTTACAGTGTTAATGCTGTTGTACCTTGACCAGACGAAGCGGGTTTGCGTCCCACCTGGGACAATGTTTTTTTTTACGTTTTTCTTTTATTGGAGTAAATAAAAAGGAGTTTTGTTAAGCATTTTACCAAACAAACTCCTTTTTATCTACCAAACAAAACTCATATATATAT
>JBBPBX010013188.1:10645-23024 GCA_038048925.1 Garcialebias charrua | reverse complement strand
ATTAGCTTGTGACAGTAATTATGTGCAATATATATCACATAATTACTGTCACAAGCTAATATTAGCTTGTGACAGTAATTATGTGCAATATATATCACATAATTACTGTCACAAACTAATATTAGCTTCTGACAGTAATTATGTGCTATATATAATATATATATATATATATATATATTATATATATATTATATATATATATGTAGCTTATATTACAACCTTGAAATACTTATTCATTTAAATACATCCTGTTGCACTGTTGAAATTCTACTATGTTGTTGTTTACTATGTCTTTAGGACCTTGTAAATATTATAATTATTTTTTCATTTGTTGGTACTTTATTTTAGTACCTTTATTGCATGCCTTAGTATTTTTTTGTTTGTTCTTTGTTGTTTTAGTGAGTCAAATTGGTTCTTCTCATCCTAGGCTACTGTTGACCTTGTGTTAATCTGCATTTAATAATTCATAATTTAATTTAAATTAGTGTACTTTAGCCTAAAAACTCACATTTATTGTGACGTGGGTCATTGTATAGGTGCCCTGTGGAGCTTAATTACCCATTATTTATTATTACTGATACTTTAGTGTGTAACTCCTGCATGTTAAGTTTATTGGGAACCTTCTAAAGTTAGTTTGGGACTGTGTGTATGGCCTATCGGAGGACCTATCAGGTATTTAGGGGACAGCAGTTGGCTTCGTCAAGAGAAGTGAAGACTCAGTCGGGGTGGGTTCTAATAAGGGTTGGGTTCAGTGCTGCATTTTCCTTTCACATCTGTGATTTGTGTTGTTTTTTTTATTTGATTTTTTTCTCAAGTTTGTATACCGTGGATAAGTGGACATGCGCTGCCGGGTGGGGCTGTCGGGCCGGAACACGTATAAAATTAGATTGTTATGGCTGACATATGTAACAGTAATATGAGAGGGGGGGCCTCAATGGTTCGTTTTACCAGCTGGAATGTGAAGGGCATGAGAGGACCAGTGAAACGGGCAAAAAATTTTGCTCACCTTAAAAAACTAAAAACTGAAATTGCATTTTTACAGGAAACTCATTTGATTTCTACAGATCATATAAAACTTAAGAAGCCATGGGTGGGACAAGTTTACCATTCACAATTTAACACAAAAGCCAGAGGGACAGCAATATTGATACACAAAAATATACAGTTTACTTTAAGCAAGTCCATATCAGACCCACAGGGTAGATATGTTATAGTATCTGGTTCTCTATATGATACTCAGGTTACACTTGCTTGCATATATGCTCCTAATTGGGACGACCCCGCCTTTGTGTCCGGGTTAATATCTGCTCTACCTAACATGAACTCTCACCGCCTGATTTTGGGTGGTGATATGAACTGTGTAATGGATCCAACCCTAGACCGATCAAGCTCAAGTTCGACATCCCCATCAAAGATGGCCCAGGCCTTAGGAGTATTCATGAAGGAGACGGGCTGCATTGACCCTTGGCGCTTTTTGTTTCCAGATAGTAGGGAGTTTTCTTTCTTTTCACATGTCCATCAGTCATATTCAAGGATTGATTATTTTTTTATTGATAAATCTCTGTTACCCTTTGTCAAGAAAAGTGAATATTCTGCTATCGTAGAGTCTGATCACTCTCCAGTTATATTGGATTTAGCCTTATCACTTAATCAAGCTCACCGCCCCATGTGGAGACTTGACTCAACTTTGTTAGCAGATGATAAATTTTTTGAATTGATGTCTACTGTGATAGATAATTTTTTGCTCGAAAACAAATCAGACTCGGTGTCTCCCTCTATCCTGTGGGAAACATTAAAAGTGGTAATCAGAGGTGAAATAATATCTTACACTGCTACACGCAACAAAATTAGAAAAGCAAGGCAGAACCAACTTATTAGTTCTATGCTAGAACTGGACCGTAGGCACTCTATATCACCCTCCCCCGAGCTATATAAAGAGAGACTATGTCTACAAATGCAATATAACCTTATCTCAACGCAGGATGTTGAACAATCCCTGCTCAGATCCCGAGGCTTCATATACGAACACGGTGAGAAGGCGGGCCGCCTTTTGGCCCACCAACTCAAAAGTCGGTCAGCGACACAGCTCATACCACAGATTCAAAAGTCTGCTACAGAGCAAACTGTTGATCCAGCTGAAATAAACCATGTCTTTGAAATTTTTTATTCTGATTTATACTCTTCACAATTTCCAGAGGATAATTCAGACATGAAAGATTTTCTAGACGACTTGAATATCCCTGCTATAGATCTAGATAAGAAGAGGGATGTGGATAGCCCCCTCACTCTTACTGAAGTTATCAACTCTATTTCAGCATTGCAGAGTGGCAAGACCCCTGGACCAGACGGCTTTCCAATCGAATTCTATAAAAAATTTCATCCAAATTAGCACCTCTTTTACTTGAAATGTTTAACAACTCATTGGAGAATGGAAACTTGCCACAGACCCTTACAGAAGCTAATATTACACTTTTATTAAAACATGGTAAAAATCCGATGGACTACGCTTCCTACAGGCCTATATCACTCCTTAATGGAGATGTTAAAATTTTAGCTAAACTTTTGGCCTTGAGACTGGACACGGTCATGACAGATATAATCTCCTCGGATCAAACCGGGTTCATGAGAGGTCGTCACTCTTTTTCTAATATACGTAGGCTTATTGGTGTTATTCATGCCCCTTCACCGGGAGAGACCCCTGAGGTTGTGGTTTCTCTCGATGCGGAGAAGGCATTCGACCGAGTCGAGTGGCCTTACTTATTTACAGTATTAGCTAGGTTTGGGTTTGGGCACAAATTTATATCATGGGTACAGCTGTTATACACATCACCCAAAGCAAGCATAATCACTAATAGAACGAGGTCTAGGCCCTTCTCTCTATCTAGAGGCACCCGGCAAGGTTGCCCTCTTAGCCCGCTTCTCTTCGTTCTAGCTATTGAACCACTTTCAATTATGCTTAAGACCTCACTGGACTTTAAGGGTATTTATAGAAAACAGCTGGAACATCGGCTGTCCCTGTATGCAGATGACTTATTGCTCTACATCTCTGACCCGGTATCATCTATCTCCAGTATCGTGAGTTTACTAAACCGTTTTGGCAAATTTTCAGGATATAAGTTGAACTTCTTAAAGAGTGAATGTTTCCCAATCAATAACCCTGCACTTCAAATTGATTTGCCCTTCCCTCTCTCTAGAACAGGTTTCAAATACTTGGGAATCAACGTGACACGTTTTTTTCCTGATCTGTTTGAAAAAAAATTCACACCTCTGCTCAATAATCTTAAACGTGATCTCCAGAAGTGGAGTGTCTTAAATATATCACTAGCTGGCAAAGTTGCATGTATTAAAATGAATATCTTACCTAGATTTATGTATTTATTTCAAAGTATTCCGATCTTTCTCCCCAAATCATTTTTTAAACTTATTGATAAACAGCTGTCCTCGTTCATCTGGAATAACAAACACCCCAGAATTAGTGGGCGTTTCCTTCAGAGACAAAAGGAAGACGGGGGTTTGGCTCTACCTAACCTATTGTATTATTACTGGGCAGCAAACCTACAAAAAGTAGTCTGTTTGTTACAACAACCGGATGTTGGCTGGTGCCAATTAGAACTGAATACATGTAAGCCATCATCATTCCCTGCATTAGTTGCCTCAAAGCTTCCTCTCTCTCCTAAACAATATTCTACATGCCCAGTTGTAATCTCTACACTAAAAATATGGTCACAATTTAGACAACACTTCAATATGACAAACTTCTCTATCTATAGTCCCATATGTGATAACCATGTTTTCTTGCCATCCAAATTAGATCCTGTCTTTGCTCACTGGCAGAGAGCAGGCTTAAGTAACTTTAGTGACCTTTACATAGATGGTATTTTCGCTACCTTTGATGCTATCGCCTCTAAATTTAGTCTACATCGTTCCTCCCTATTCCGTTATCTCCAGATTAGAGACTTTGTTCGCAACATCAGTCCTTGCTTTCCTAATTTACCCCCAAAGGGAGGAATGGACATCATCTTGCAAACTCCTACACAATGTAAAGGCCTCATTTCCAAAATCTATAATAGCATCTCATCACTCAATGTAGTGAAACTTAACAAGATTAGAGCAGAATGGTCAGAAGAGCTTGGTATACACGTCTCGGATGAGACCTGGAAGCACGCATTACGTAGAGTAAATGGGTCAACATCATGCGCTCGACTCGGACTAATTCAGTTCAAGGTCCTCCACAGGATTCATTACAGCAGAGCCAGACTCTCAAAGATTTACCCTACAGTCAGTGAAAACTGTGTTCGTTGCCATACAGTCAAGGCGAATCTAACTCACATGTTCTGGTCCTGTGATAAGCTGCACAACTTCTGGTCTATAATTTTTCAGACCTTATCTGAAGCTTTTGATACAAGTATCCAACCCAGTGCTGAACTGGCAATATTTGGAGTCCCAGGGGAGGATATACCATTAACCCACGATTTTAAAAATGTACTGGCTTTTTCTACTCTCCTAGCCCGAAGAAGAATACTATTAGTGTGGAAATCAGCACATCCACCCAAAGCTTCTCTCTGGTTGCAAGATCTGACTCTTTTCCTTAAACTAGAGAAGATCAAATTTAGTGTTAGAGGTTCAACCCAAAAATTCTATAAAACTTGGGCCCCTCTATTATCTTACTTTGAGAGACTGGATGCCCTCCCTCGATCCTGAGGGTCACACGAGAGCTGGTTCTGCTGTGTATGTGCCTGTGCCCCGGCCCGGCAGCCTCATTGGTTCTGGATGGTATCTGGTCACTGACAGTGCTTATCAACCTGTGCAGTTTTTTTTTTGTTTTTGTTTTTCGTCCATGTCCTGACTTGGTTTCTATACCCACGGTTGTACGGACACCTTTCTGTATGTTGTCCACGTTTTTGAATTAACGGTATGTTATTATTTTATTTTATTTTTTATTAGTTGTTTGTCTATAATTTATTTATATTATTATTATTACTGTTTGTAGCAGCAGGATGGGGATAGATAAGGAAGGGTAGGGGGAACAGGAAGAAAAAGAAAATATGTCATGCCTGTTTTTGTTTCTGTTTTCACGTACATGTACTCTTGTTAATGGATGCTTAAATAAAATTATAAAAAAAAAATTTTTTAAATGTAACAAGTCCAGATAGATACTGTAGCTCAGATAAATTTACATCTCCCACGCCAACATAAATACTGTTTATTATTGTTAAACTGTTGTATTTTGCAGCGTGACACGTGAAATGTCCGCCTGTCCTAGACTGTCCGCGCGTGTGAGCTACGTGCATGTGGTTGACACAAAAGATCAGCAGGAGATGTTTACATTATCAGCGGGGGGTCTGCGAAAAAGTTCCACCATGAGAGGTGGATCAGGAAAGTATCGGATGCAAAGAGGGGGGCCAGCAGCGTTGTGTAGGTGATAAGCAAAGACGCAAAGAGAAAGTAGCGGTTCCACTCAAAATTACACGCCGTGTAAACTGGCCCTAAGCAAGCTGCTGCCGACTTACTGGATGAAGCCCGCAGAGCAACAGACTTCATTCTCCGTATGATGGGGACAACTGCTGTGGCTCAGGGCAGAGGCATGGCAGAAGTGGTCATCGTGGTCCGCCACCTGTGGATGACACAGACAGATTTACCAGAGGGACAAAAGATGCCTTTTCTCCACCACTCGACAGAGACGGAGGGACTTTTTAGCCAGACTTTGGAGCGAATCCAGACCAAGCTGGAACAAAGACGCAGGCAGGCTGAAGCTCTCAAGGTGGGCATTCCTCGTCGGAGTTTCGCCCCCCCCAGGGAGCCTGATGGAGGCAGACCGGCACAGCTGCGGCACCGCTGGACGACGCGTGCGCCATCGCAGAAGCGGACAGCATACTAGGAAGAACCTCGGCAGAGATCCCCGCCGAGCCCACCTCGCTCCGAGCATGCATGGAGCAAGAATAGGTTTGTCCCACGCCAAGCGAGCAGGCATAAGGCCTCCTCGGCGAGCCGAGACACTCGTCAAAAACGTGTCTGATGAACCAGGCCCACGTTTACATTTTATACGACCTCCCGCCCACGCGGTAACGCATACCGTGAGAACCGATCAACAGAGGACACCATTTCTTCCGTGGTCCACACTGCTCTCACCCACCTGGATCAGAAGGACTCATACGTGCGTCTGCTCTTTGTGGACTTCACATCTGCCTTCAACACCATGATCCCCCAAACTCTGATAGACAAACTATCTACACTTGGACTAAGCCCCTCTATTTGTAACTGGGTACTAGACTTCTTAACAGACAGACCACAGTCCGTGAAGATCCACAACTTCTCCTCCTCCACCATAACCCTCAGCACTGGCTCTCCTCAAGGATGTGTGCTGAGCCCCCTTCTGTTCACTCTGCTCACATATGATTGTACAGCCACACTTCCAGGCTGTCATATTGTTAAGTTTGCAGATGATACAGCGGTGGTGGGATGCATCACAAACAATGATGAGTCCAGCTACAGACAGGAGGTGGAACACCTGGAGAGCTGGTGCAAAGAGAATAATCTTCACATGAATGTGAAGAAGACAAAGGAGATGATTGTGGACTTCAGAAGGAACAAACACACCCACGCCCCACTGAAAATAGGTGGGTCTGCAGTGGAAGTGGTCTCCAGCTACAAATACTTGGGTGTACACATGAATGATAACCTCAGCTGGAGCAACAACACCACCAGCCTGATCAAGAAAGGTCATCAGAGACTCTACTTCCTCAGACGGCTGAGACGTGCTGGTCTGAGCAGCCCAGTTCTCACCTCGTTCTACAGGTGTGCAGTGGAGAGCGTCCTGTGCTCCAGCATCAACGTGTGGCATGGAGGCTGCACAGTTGAAGAGAGGAAAGCTCTACAGAGAGTGGTGAAGGCTGCACAGAAGTCTGTTGGAGTCAGTCTCCCCACCATCACAGACATTTACACCTCCAGATGCAGGAAAAGAGCCACCTGCATCATGAAAGACCTCACTCACCCAGCACACTCACTCTTTGCCCCACTCCCCTCAGGACGGAGGTTGAGGAGCATCAAATGTAGAACCACTAGACTGAGGAACAGCTTCTACCCTGAGGCTGTTAGACTCATGAATAAATAAAAATAAAATAAAAAAATAAACACTGCAAAATATCACATTGTGCTGATGCTGATCTGTTTTCTTGTTGCTGTGTTCATCTGTGTTCATCTGTGACCATCTGCTCATACAAACTCATGTTCGTGCTGCTGTTTATTCCCACTATATTAAGCTTAGTGTATTACTAGTTGATGTTTTTCTTAGTTAATTCTAGATGTTATTACTGTTTTTCTCTTGCATTTGTTGTTGGATGTAACTGGGACCCCGTGTACATAATCTCGTTTTCATCACATGTACCACATGCGGTGCAAATGACAATAAAGACTCTCTGACTCTGACTCTGACTCTGAATGTTCGCACCTTGTTCAGACTTTATTTGTAGCAAAGGACAAATGGCTGATAATTCTGTTGCATGCACAAACCATGTTATCCCTACTGTGAGTGACATCAAATCATGTATGTCGTTGCACGTAAGCACAAATAAAACTCATAAAACAGCACATCCCTGTTTTATTGATAAAAAAAAACACCAACACAAATAATGTCAACAGTACGGGCCTCTCTGGCCTGTCAGCCGTCATAAAGGGGGGGGGGCACATCCCCCTCCCTCACGGCTCATGGGGTGTCAGCCTATTCAATAAGCCCCAGCAGGGTGCCTCAGGACCTGTCTCCAGAAGACAGATCCAGAGGCGTCTGCGAACAGACCCTACACCTTTCGCGAAGACAAGTGGGAAAGGGCACGTGTTCCAGCCCCCGCTCCGTTGTGGACAAGGGGCCGGCTAATACACTAACCAGACGAACATGTGACATGTTCGCACCACAGGAGAGCACGTCGGATGCCCCAAGGCAGACACAATTTTCACACCCTCAAAGCACTGGCTGTGATCACGTTACTATGTGTGTAAAAGGATCAGAGTCTAACCAGAATTTTCCTCCTGATTTTGAAAGGTAACTGAGCTCCTTATCAACGAATTATCTTAAGTCTGCCGGTCACAAAGGACCATCTCCACATTCACACGTTGCAGCTGCCCCTTTACTATTCATGAAGGACATGCAACGCTCGAGCGGTAAAAGAGCAGCACGTGACTTTCCTCACAGAGCTGCATCAGACTTGCTCACACACAACAGTATCCCACTGGGTGAGACACCAATTGGAGTTAGGAGATCTGCTCGTTTACAAAAACAGCAGCCTCTCAATCCAATAAATCCTATTTTGGAGGGAAATAATAGCTTTCCTGTTCCGACTCAATCTAATAAAATTAATAGACTTCATCTGTCTTCGAGGAGACTCGATCAGTGCAGTCTGTTAACACATCAACGTGGAGGCCCCCTCCCCAACCTGGTTGACCCTCAAAGGCTCACACAGGAAGTCGCAGTCCAGCCGCTTAGGCCAGGAACTGGAATTAATTCCAGCCTGTTAGCTGAAAAGGACAGGCTGATGGCTTCGGGCCTACCAGAGATTGTGGTGAAAACCATACAAAATGCCTGTGCCGGGTCAACACAGTCTCTATACATACAGAAGTGGTGCATCTTCGAAGCTTGGTGCTCAGAAAGAAATATAATTTATTATGCTTGCGACTTGGCTTAACTACTAACTTTCGTTCAGGATTTACTGGAAAAGGGTTGTTCTTATTCAACGATTAAAATGTTCCTTGCAGCTATCTCTGCTTGTCATGAGAGCTGATGACACAGGACTCCTGGAGCACATCCAATCATAATGAGATATACGAAAGGTGTGCTTCGAACCAAGCCACCCAGCAGGACCTTGACCCCTGGTTGGGATCTGGGCCTGGTCTTGGGGGCTCTTTGCGACCCGCCATTCGAGCCTCTGAGCGAGATTAAGATAGATCTTCTATCTTATAAAACTGCTCTTCTCTTGGCTCTTTGCTCGGCAAAACGCGTGGGTGACCTCCACGCTCTATCTGTACATCCGTTATGTACCATATTCGCCCCTGACGGGTCAAAGATCACCCTGAGGCCTAATCCTGCTTATACTCCCAAGGTCTTGACCTTCAACCATAGGAGTCTAGACTTTGACCTCTCCTCCTTCCCACCTACCCCTGTCCTTACTCAGGAACAGGAGAGACTAACGGCTCTCTGCCCTGTGAGAGCTTTACGCACTTACATACAGAGAACAGCCGAATGGAGGGAAACAAACCAACTGTTCATCTGCTTTGCCACACCTGCTACAGGAAAGGCCCTATCAAGACAGCGCCTCTCACATTGGGTGACGGAGGCCATTAAAAGGGCGTATGGTAGCAAAGGTCAACAAGTGCCCCCTGGAGTGCATGCTCACTCAACTAGGGGCTTGGCTACTTCCTGGTCATTGTTCAAGGGCGTGCCAGTTGCAGACATTTGCGTTGCTGCGAACTGGAGCTCATTAAACACTTTTGCAAAGTACTACAGTTTGGATGTACGTGCGATGTCACTCAGGCTGTTCTTTCTTTTTTTTTCCCCCATTTATAGATGGCCTCCCTTCACACCTTATAGCCATCCTCTCACTCCAATATGTTTTTTTTAATAGAGAGAAAGAAAGAAAAGAGAAAGTGAGACAACAAAACAACAATTATCCACAAAAAGAGCACAAGGCAAACACACCAAACCTCCGTCCACAATCCTGCAAAGCACATGACAGAACACAGCAACGAAACATACAAGCATAAAGACTGATAATATTCATGACCTTGCATTAGATTTCTATATATAAACATACCCATACCTACAAATATATATACAGTATACATACATATATATTTATATTCATTTATATACCCATCTACATATATCTACATATACATCCCTACATCCATTTGTGTGTGGTTGTGAGCATGCATAAGTGAATAAGGTTCCTCCAATAGAACATTTAGTAGCGAATGTGAAGCATCAGAGATCTGTCCCCCCAAAGCCCGAGACAGACGAAAGGGCGATCAAAGCCCAAGACCCCAGGAAGGACCCCGAGCCCAGAGTCCCCAGGACCACCCGAACAGGACGAGCCACTCGTCCACTCCCCAGATCCGACCAAGGGGAAGAACCGGACGAACCCCACCAGGGACCACACACAATGACCCCCCGGGGTCAACAGCGACAAATACACAGGCCCCCTCCGGAGCCCGCTGAACCGATGTAGCCCCCTCAGGCTGTTCTTTCTAATACACAATAGAAAGTAGCTTTGAGAGGCCTTCTGGTCAAAGGCAGACATTCACACTAACAGGCATTTTACTGAGCATTTCAAGGGCGTGAATGAATTACGTTCCCATAGCAAGTATGTTGCACCGAGAGACCAAACTGAAAGGGAACTGAAAGTTATGCACCATAACTCATGTTCCCTGAAGGAAGGGAACGAGGTGCAACATAGCTGGCCCTTTTCAATGCTGAAAGCTCGGTGAAGTGCAATTTTGGAGAAAGTTGGAGGGGCGTCAGTCGCTTAAGTACCTAAAAGGCGGTACCTCTGGCGCGGGGTGACGCCCCCTGCCGTAAAAGGTGTGAATGTATTCCTTCAGGTAATCGCGCGGGGGCGCAATTCCCATAGCAAGTATGTTGCACCTCGTTCCCTTCCTTCAGGGAACATGAGTTATGGTGCATAACTTTCAGTTTTCTTCTACATTTGCCTAACCCATTTGTGGGGAATGTGACATCTGCTCTGACATGTCAGAAGTATGGAAAGTTCCCACAGAAATGGTAAATGGACTGCACTTATATAGCACCAGTGATGGCATTGATGGCAGTGATGGTTACATTGAAAAAGTAACTTAGTTAAGTTACTGATTAGTCCTTGGGAAAATTAACTTATTTAATTTACTGATTGCTTGATTTGGAAATTAACTAAATTGCATTACTAAGTTACTTTATTACACCTTTCGGCCGCTAGGGGCAGCAGTACCACTTTCGGTCGCTAGGGTCCCCTGACCATTCCCAGCTCATGTGTCCGAAAAAAAGCCTCCTCTGCTCTGACTCACTCTGTCGCAGCCCGGCCTCCTGAACTCTGGAGGTAGGTCTGAACTAGTGTTTGTTAGTAAAATATCTCAAGAACCACACAACAGATTTTGATGAAACTTACAGAAAGTAATCACTGGATGGATATTTACAACTGTTTAGCTGTAGGAGATGTTTGAGCTAAAATTCGATTTATTTATAATTTATTTTTGCGACCGTTTGGAAGACGTCAAAGCGAAACTATTTAAAGACAGTGTAAAGTGAATTTCAACATTTTCTTAAATAAACATTATAAATGTGATAATTGTAATCTTGTAAATGAGTAAAAAGTCTCAAAATTGTAGCTCAATTAATTTTGGAGTTATAGAGCAAACTGTGTATAAACATATTTCTGGTTCAGGATTTTTTAGGCGTGTTTTAAACGTGACCGCGTTTCGTCACGCGGTCCTCATTAGTAGAGCCCCCACCCCCTGCAGCTCCGGCCGTATAAATTCGCCTCGGTGGAGCCGTTCACTCGCGAATCGCAGACAGCATCAGATAGCAATAGCATAGATATTTTGTTCATTGTTAGCTAGCTAATCAATTATGCCTCGTTCGTGCATCTTCCCTGGATGTCGCAATGGTCAGGGCACCCGTACAAATCATAACATGTTTTTATACTGCGTCGTTTTATGCTGAGTATCTGTAATGCCTGGTTGGGACAATGGTTAGAGCGCTTGCCTTCCGTCCCAAAGCCCACGGGTTCAAATCCCGCATGGTGCAACTCTTTTTTTTTTTAAATTCATTCCAGATTAAAAACACACAAGAAAACTATTTACAAAAACAGCGTAACTCTTGGAAAAAGTAGCTGCTGTTACAGACAGAACTCGGATAAAAACAGAGCAGGTTTACTGGCTCTGCTGTCTGCCTCAGTGCCTCTCCACTGTGGGACACGAGCAGGACCAGCGCAGCTGCCTGAAACCACGCCCACGCACTGACACGCCCCTAGCGTTCCAGACCAAGAGAAAATAAGGTTTTTTCATGATTTTTGAGACTTAATTTTATAAGGTAAACAATGTTTTTAATCAGTCAGATTTAAATGGGTGATTAATAACACATATTTATGCCATGTGACAAACTAAAAACACACATTTAATTTCACTTTACACGGTCTTTAAATCCAGCAGATTTGACCATTACGTGAATTTATTAAGGAACGGTTAAGCTTAGGAACACTTGTGCTATAATGTCAGCTAAGAAATAAATATTTTTAAGCGTTTATTTTGCTAAATTTTAAAGAAATGAAGCCATCCCACCCGTGCACGTGCACATAGCAAAACTACTTTTTAAATCCAGCTGATTTGATCATTTAGTGAATTT
>JBBPBX010013187.1:26024-39255 GCA_038048925.1 Garcialebias charrua | reverse complement strand
TATATATAAATAAAAATAGAGAAAAAAAAGTAATAATAATAAAAAATAAATAAAGAGGTCATCGGGGACGACGATCATCATTGTCTTATAACAACTAATACAGACAAGTTACCTGAAAAGTTACCAAATCCCTCATATTACACAGTATATATGCTCCAGTACCACTATAGTTAGTGAATTAAAGACATTCAGCTTGTTTTTGATTTCCTATATATTACCTATTTCAACCAATATTCTTTAAATTTCTTCTCCTTGAGTCTTAGGGAAAAGGTAAGCATTTCCATTTCATATATTTCTTCTACAATAGCTGACCAATCTTTCAATATTGGTGAGCTCCCATTGCGCCATTTTCTTGTTGTGGCTTTTTTCCCTGATAACAGTAGTATTTTCAAAAGGTATTTATCCTGTGTGTTAAGATCAGTCTGTAAATTACTCAGATATATCGTTTGAAAATTGAGTTCAATTTCAAAATCAATGATTACTCTTATTTCTTTGGTTACTTCGAACCAAAAGGTATAAATCAAATACATCTTTAATATAAGGGATTCAGCAAAAGTATGGCAAGTCAGTGGGATAAAGTTTACCCTTGAATAAAACATAATAAAAGCTGAGGTAAATTAAGATTTCAGTTTTTACTTTAAAACTCAGTAAGTCACAATGAGCCTCATGAGACCCTGCATCCACATATGGGGACGTAACATTTTGGCTTTGCTGCACCTTATACTTTACTCTGTTCAATAATGTTTTAGACTGTTAATGTTGTGTTATGTTGTAAAATAAGCCCATTGTCCCCATCTGAGGACTTATTTAATATAAAAGTATGTCATAACCATGACATGTAACAAAATACAACTTCCTGTTCTAAGAAGAAGCTTTATTTATACACAATCGGGTCCATCTAATCACAAATATCTAGGAGATATGAAAAATACATCACAATATCTGACAAACTGGCCTGAGTCTGATCACTTAAACTACCGTATTTTCCGGTGTATAGGTCGCACCTTTTTATGTTTTTTTTTCAAGGCCTGCGACCTATACTCAGGTGCAACCTATATATGGCTTGTTATCACTTTCGGTGAAACAAATTTTTAAATCCAGCTCATTTCACAATTACGTTCATTTATTAAGGAAAAGTTCAGCTCAGACATATATTTGCTATAATTTTTATCAAACAAATAATTGTTTTTAAGTGTTAATCTTCTTAAAAGCCTTGCTGTGCGCTCCTGTGGCAGACATTTGCAGCAGAGCTAAACGTAGGTGCGACCTATACACCAGTGCGACCTATCTAGGGATTTTTCCAATCTATTGGTGATAATTGGACAATGCAAC
Source organism: Garcialebias charrua (assembly GCA_038048925.1). Lineage (NCBI taxonomy): Eukaryota > Metazoa > Chordata > Actinopteri > Cyprinodontiformes > Rivulidae > Garcialebias > Garcialebias charrua. The sequence goes on along the minus strand of JBBPBX010013187.1, from coordinate 37,923 downwards.
CTATACACCAGAAAATACTGTATGTGCCTTAATGTGCCAAAGTGTTTGTGCTACAAAGTGATTTTTGCCCAAACAAAGAACAGACTCCTGTAGAAATAGGAACACTTTTTTTTGTTTGTCCAGGTTTGATGGGAGTGATCAACTTCATCTTGGTATTTGAATGCGAATTGAAAATATTTGATTCATAAAACAAGATGTAAGTTCTTGCAGAGAAGAGAACGGCGTGGATAAAACCATGTAAAGACTTGTTTTGTCTTCTGAAGCACAGTTCACTGAAACGATCCAAACCAGGCTGCAGGATTCACATCGCGATGAACGAACAAGAACTCCAAATAACTGAAGTCTTGCTTTGTTGCAGGAGCTCGAGGACATCCGCAAATCTGAAACGAGGTTCTTCCGCAACATTCAAGTGGACGAGTCAAACCTTTTAAACTGGCAGGGCCTCATCGTTCCTGTAAGTACTGAACCTCGTTCCACCCCTCCGCTTGTTCCTGAAGCTCTTTAGCTTTCACTTTTGCTTGAAAGGTAATAAGATTGTAGGTGGTGGTTTAATTTACAGCAGACGACTGCACGATGGTGATAAAAGGAGAAAGCAACGACTCCTGTCGGCTCAGCATATGTTTGATTTGCACCATTACGAGATTCTGCTTACCTCAGTTAAAAGTCCTTCTCCTCCAGTGTGCTCTGTGATCACCTTCACTGTGCATTCTGTCATCAGATAGATAGAGCTGTAGAGTTGTAGCTCTGTAGATGCTCACACTCCTGTCTCTCTTCAGGACTCTCCTCCATATGACAAAGGAGCGTTTCGGATCGAGATCATCTTCCCTGCAGAGTACCCCTTCAAGCCCCCAAAGATCACCTTCAAGACAAAGATCTACCATCCCAACATCGACGAGAAGGGCCAGGTGTGCCTGCCCATCATCAGTGTGGAAAACTGGAAGCCAGCCACTAGAACTTCCCAAGGTGAGCGAGCTGAAGCTGCTCTTTACTGGGAACTGCGTCTAACACTGTTTCTAAGCCCTCGTTTGGTTTCTCTTGCAGTGATTCAGTGTCTCATTGCTCTGGTAAGTTCTCCTCAGCCGGACCACCCGCTGAGGGCCGACCTGGCAGAGGAATACACCAAAGACCGACTAAAATTCATGAAGAACGCCGAGGAGTTCACTAAGAAACACAGTGAAAAGCGTCCCTTAGACTGACGACACGTGTTCGACATGCCCCTGTCAGCCTCCTGTCTGTTTCCTGGTTATAAAGACCCCGTTCACAGAAATCCCCTGTTCTTGTGTACATGCAATGTTTAGTACTCTCCAATCAATGTTTAGCAGAGGTTTGTGTTTCGGTTTCACTTTGCCAAAACAAAACAATCAGGACTTTTTGGGAGTGTTCAGGTTTGGCCTCTAGGTGTCACCTTTTGGTTGTTTTTCCACTTTCTACTGATTTCTTTTTAGGAAAAATAAGAAAATGATCAGAGGTGGCATTCTGGACAACAAAAGTGCTTTCAGATTAACTAAATGTTGAATGTTCTCTCAGTTTAATCATTAGCTGATGCTGTTCCATTTACAGATTTTTATAGTTCCAGGTAAGAGCATCTAATGCTGTTTTATCTTTTGGCATTTTTCTTTTGAAGCACCAAATTCTGTGAAATGACCTGTTTCAGTACACTTTGTCACTGATAAACCCACTTGTAAACAGAAATTATTAAAAAATACAATGTCATTTAAAGCGTTAGTTTGTGGTTAAAGAAAAGATTTGTTCTAAATAATATGTAAAAAAGTTCCACCTCAGTCGGCCTCACAGTGAAGTGTCAGGAGAGCAGTAAGCTTCATGTGCATGTAGAAAAGGATACGGTTTATCAACAGTATGTGATTTTTAGTTGAAAACAATTTTCAGATTAAACCAGATGTTTCCATACACAGCTTATAACCCCCCCCCATTGGTTAACCTTAAACTAAACCTTTCCTCTCAATTAATCAGGATTTCCAAAGTTATTTATAATTGTTAGATGTCTGAATAATGTATTTTACAGAATTTAAATGACTTTCTTCACAGTCACAAGTTGACATCCATTCTCTCAGTATTAGGTGTTATTGCCTGTGTAAGCTGTCTTAACAGAGGTTTTGGGTTTCAGCAGCGTCTTCTTGAGCTCTTCAGTTTTCAGGTTGATGCATATTTTGCACCAAAACGCGTTGATCTCAGGAGAAGTCTCCTTCCTGAGCAGCAGGCTGTTCTTGGCTGATCGCTTTAGATTTTCCCTTTACACAAAGAAGCAGTGTGTCGGGAGTGTGCCTTAAAATGCATTCACAGGTGTGTCCAGATGTTTTCGACTAACCAATCGAAAGCTTCCAAAGCCATGGCATCATCATCATCTGGGCTTAACCAAAGAGTTTTAAGGAAAAATAATCTTGGGTGTGTGAATTTTTTTTCTTCTTCCCATCATAGGCCCGCCTTCTTTAACTTCTGCTGTATGTAAACATCTGGTTTCAACTGTACTGTAGTAGTAAAAACACTTTCTGTATATTATTCGGTTTGCCAGAAAACAAAAAGCAAACATTACCGTAGCTTTGTGCTCAGGTTGTTCAGCTGCTTTGCAAACCTGGAAAAGGAAACAACTGAAACTGTCAGCACTTAGAGAAAATTACACATCTAGGAACAAGACAGCTGGATATTTCACACCCACTTCCACTTAATAATGACCGGAGGAAAGACGAGAAGGGAAACACTGCAGTTGCAGCCGTAAAACTCAAATGTTCTTTATTTACCTCATAGGTCAAAACTCTAACATTAGTAAGGATTCTTGATGCTTGCAAACTGAAACGGAAGCTGTTGGAGCTCCTTTACGGCTGGCTTTTAAATTATTTTATTTTTTCAGGAACAAGGCTGTTTAAAAGTCTGTTTTATAAAATTAAAAATGCATATTAAAACAAATTCACATTTGGATTTTCAGATGTGCCGCTTATTTGTAAAACAAGATGACAGGTTTTAAAGCCGATCGGCCCCAAACATTTCAACGGTATGAGTTGGGACGTAATCAAAACAGGCAGGTAAAACTGGGCAGCTTAGTTTTAAATGAACACAAAATAGGGTTAAACTGATTTTAACATTAACTTAATTATGAGCCTTGAATTTAGGATGAGGGTTTCTTTGAATAACGTTGAAAACTTTACCAACTTTCTGTGATTGTTAAGCACATTCAGCGTTTTATTGTGTACGGTAATTAGAAATTAAGACCAGTTACACACGTGACCTGTGCTGGCAAAATGAGTCACAATGAGGAAGTTTGCACTATTGAGTTATTTTCTATCTACGATCTCAAAATGAAGTTTGTTGAAACTTGGCAGATTGGACAACAAGCTACAGTATAGGGCTGTTTACAAAATGGTTGATTTGATCCTTTTAATGGTCTGTAAGATGTTCTCAGGAATTCTAGCCCATGTTTACAAAAGGATATGCCCACTCTTCACAATGTGTCTGACATTAAACAAAGGGATCTTCCAGTGCTTCAACAGCCGGCAAAGAACATGGATCAATTTTAAAGGAAAAGTTAGTACCGGTATATACTGGTATTTATTTATTTATTAACCACAAATCCTATTGACATCACAGATCTCTAGGGAAGCCTGGGCCTGAAGGCAACCTAACATGCATATTTCGGAAGATATACCTATGGTGGCCTGTAGTGCACATACCAATCAGAAAACTCCAATTCAAACATAGATTACCGGTACAAAGATTATCTGCTATTTTGATTGCCCAGATTGCTAAATGGTGTCTTTAAATCTCAATACTGTACAAAACTCTTGTGCTTATTTTCACTGCAGCATGTGATCATTCTGTCTTGATTTGCCAGCATGAGTCATATTTTATAAGCTCACCTTCATACATTTGGCACTGCTCTTACAACTTTCAGTTGATTTATTGGAAGTTTTTTTATTTTTATAGGAAGAAAAAAAAAACAGTGGTCCAAAACTGGAACCTTGTGGAACACCCATTTGTTGTTTTGGAAAGTTGATTATACAGTATTTCTAACTTTGACGCACTTTATTTAGATACAAACTAAAACAGTATACATTCAACAAACAAAAAAAAAAGTTGGATCCTCTGTCCAAATACTTGCAAAGTGAAACAAACAAACAAAAAGTTGGATCCTCTGTCCAAATACAGTACTTGCAAAGTGAAACAAAGTGAAGGAGATCAGATGAAATATTTTTGAAATGGTTTATTAAGGTCAGGGTTACATTTAACTTGAGGTAGAACTTTCTGCAGGTCATGTCTGAGATCATTTCACCCTGAAGAGTTGCAACCTTTGAGAGAGCCAGCAGCTTCCTGTGTCGTCGTCACGCTGAGGCGTTGCTCTGTTCTTGTCACCAGTCTCCGTCTGGGAGCAGGTGAAGCGCTCACTTCCTAAACTGAACAATGGGAGCTGGGACTTTAATGTCTTGACCCTTCTCCAGCTTCTTCTCACACTCGATCAGGCAGTTGACCCCGTCCACCACCAGCTGGACGAGCTCCACCTGAACGGAAACACCAAAGGTCACTCTGCTGCAAAGCTCCTCCAGCTCTGACTGGGCTCAACACAAACCTGAAAAGATGGAGTCTCACCTCAGATTTACCCAAACGGTCGAGGTTGGAAATGTCAAAGGTGTCTCCGGTGGCAGCCGTGTCGACTCCACCTGTGCCTCGCTTCTGCAGCCGCAGGTTGTCCAGGATTTTAGAAAAACGTGGGTCCTGCAAAGCAATTTGGGACACAACCATATTTCAGTCATTCAACCTTTATTTATACAGGCTAGCCTCGTTGATCCACGGGACTCATTTACAAGAGGGACCTGTCTCACTCACACCCAGGGTCAATTTTAGAGTTACCATAGCCTAACATATTTGATAAAGGAAAGCATAGCTGCTTCTTTGGTTTTAAACTAAAATCATCATACGTTGAGAAAAGACAGTTATAGCCAATTTGGTAAAACCTAAAAATAATTGTTGAAAGAGTTCACATGATCTCTGAGTGCTCGGATTATGTGTTGGGAACCACTCTCAGCTACAACCACATCAAACTGTAGCTTATTTATTTATTCATGAAATTTACTGATTTATAGAAGCATTTAGGTTTGTTAAGCTGCGTGAATCAGATTGACTCCAAATTTAAAAACACACAGACAAAGCAAAGACTTTATAGACGCACACACACTCACACACCAAAATACTACCAGTAAGCTAAATGTGGAAGCCCATTTCCACCATGAAAGAAAAAATAAAAGCCCAACAGGAATATGCTGGTGAAGATTCTCAGTCGTCCAGGACATGATAAAATCATCAATCAATATTGAACGCCTTTTTTGAGCCCAACAGGAAGTCATAATTTCGTCTTTTAAAATTATAAAATATGAGAATAAAAGTAATAATTTTGAGTTTTAAAGTCAAAATTATGGGAATAATTTCGAGTTTTAAAGTCATAATTATGGTGAAAAAGTCATAATTTCAAATTTTAGTTATAAATATGGGAATAAAAGTCATAATTTTGAGTTTTAAAGTCATAATTATGGGAACAAAAGTAATAATTTTGAGTTTTAAAGTAATAATTGTTGGAATAAAAGTAATAATTTTGAGTTTTAAAGTAATAATTAAGGGAATGAAAGTAATAATTTTGAGTTTTAAAGTCATAATTATGGGAATAAAAGTCATAATTTCGAGTTTTAAAGTCATATTTATGGGGGAAAAGTCATAATTTCAAATTTTAAAATCATAATTATGGGAATAAATGTCATAATTTCGAGTTTTAAAGTCATAATTATGGGAATAAAAGTAACAATTTTGAGTTTTAAAGTCATGATTATTGGAATAAAAGTCATCATTTTGAGTTTTAAAGTAATAAGGGAATAAAAGTAATAATTTTGAGTTTTAAAGTAATAATTATGGGAATAAAAGCCATCATTTTGAGTTTTAAAGTCATAATTATGGGAATAAATGTCATAATTTTGAGTTTTAAAGTCATAATTATGGGAATAAAAGTCATAATTTTGAGTTTTAAAGTCATGATTATTGGAATAAAAGTAATAATTTTGAGTTTTAAAGTAATAAGGGAATAAAAGTAATAACTTTGAGTTTTAAAGTAATTATGGAAATACAGTAAATGTCAATTTCGAGTTTTAAAGTCATAATTATGGGAATAAAAGCCATCATTTTGAGTTTTAAAGTCATAACTATGAGAGTAAAAGTACCATAATTTTGAGTTTTAAAGTCATAATTATGGGAATAAGAGTCATAATTTTAATTTTTAAAGTCATAATTATGGGATTAAAAGTCATAATTTCGTGTTTTAAAGTAATTATGGCAATAAGAGTCATAATTTGGAGTTTTAAAGTCATAATTATGGGAATAAAAGTAATAATTTTGAGTTTTAAAACCATAATTACGAGAATAAAATTCATAATTACGAGTTTTAAAGTCATAATTACGGGAATAAAAGTGATAATTTCGAGTTTCAAAGTCATAATTATGGCAATAAAGGTCACAATTTCAAGTTTTAAAGTCATAATTTCAAGTTTTAAGGTCATAATTACGAGAATAAAAGTAATAATTTTGACTGAAAATCGTAATTTTGATTTTAAAGTCATAATTATGATAATAAAATACATAATTTCGAGTTTTATAGTCATAATTTTAACTTTTCTGATTTTATTTTGAAGTTTGTCCCTTGCCGGACACGTGACTCTAGGGATTCAACTTCCTGTCAAACCCTGGACGTTTTTCTTCATAGCACATGGATTAATTCATTCAATGTATGTACCTCAGCCTTCAAACACCTCTTCTTGTTCTTCTTCTTTTGGCTTTTCCCTTTTCAGGGGTTGCCACAGCGAGTCATCCTCCTCCACCTCACTCTGTCCTCTGCATCCTCTGTCCTCACTCCAACTACCTTCATGTCCTCTCTAACTGCATCCATATATCTCCTCTTTGTCTTTTTCCTGGCAGCTGCATTTCTAACATCCTTCTACCAATATACCCACTGTCCCTCCTCTGGACATGTCCAAACCATCTCAGTCTGGCCTCCCTAACTTTATCTCCCAGTTGTTCAACATGTGCTGTACCTCTGATGATCTCATTCCTGATCTTATCCATCCTTGTCACTCCTAAGGAGAACCTCAGCATCTTCATTTCTGCTACTTCCAGTTCTTTCTCCTGTCTTTTTGTCAATGTCTCTGTCTCCAGACCATACAACATAGCTGGTCTCACCACTGTCTTGTAAACTTTTCCTTTGACCTTTGCTGACACCTTTTTGTCACAAATCACTCCTGAAACTTTTCTCCATCCACTCCATCCTGCCTGGACTCTCTTCTTCACCTCTTTACCACATTCCCCATTTTCCTGGACAGTGGACCCCAAGTACTTGAAGTCCTGCACCTTTGTGACCTCTGCTCCTTGTAGCCTCACTGTTCCACTGGCCTCCCTCTCATTCACACACATGTACTCTGTCTTACTACGGCTGACTTTCATTCCTCTTCTTTCAAGTGAATACCTCCACCTCTCCAAGTTCTCTTCCACCTGTTCCCTGTTCTCACCACATATCACAATGTCATCTGCAAACATCATAGTCCATGGGGATTCCTGCCTGACCTCATCTGTTAGTCGGTCCATCACCAGAGCAAACAAGAAGGGGCTCAGAGCCGATCCTTGATGCACTCCCACCTCCACCTTGAAGCTATCTGTCACTCCTACAGCACATCTCACCACTGTCCTGCTGTCCTCATACATGTCCTGTACCAGTCTAACATACTTTTCTGCCACTCCAGATTTCCTCATGCAATACCACACCTCTTCTCTTGGCACCCTGTCATATGCTTTTTCTAAATCCACAAACACACAATGGAGTTCTTTCTGACCCTCTCTGTACTTCTCTATCAACATCCTCAAAGCAAAGATGGCATCTGTGGTGCTCTTTCTTGGCATGAAACCATACTGCTGCTCACAGATAGTCACATCTTGTCTAAGTCTTGCTTCCACAACTCTCTCCCAGATCTTCATTGTGTGGCTCATCAACTTAATTCCCCTGTAGTTGCTACAACTCTGTACATCACCCTTGTTCTTAAAAATGGGAACCAGCACACTTCTTCTCCATTCTTCAGGCATTTTCTCACCCTCAAATATTCCATTAAATATTTGAGTCAAAAACCTCACTGCCATCTCTCCAAGACATTTCCAAACCTCCACTGGTATGTCATCAGGTCCTACTGCCTTCCCCTTCTTCATTCTTTTCAGAGCTTTCCGGACTTCACCCTCACTAATCTTTCCCACTTCCTGGTCCACAGTTTCTATGACCTCCACTCTTCTTTCTCTTTCATTCTCTTCATTCATTAGCTCCTCAAAGTAATCCTTCCATCTTCCCATCACACTCTCCTCACTTGTTAGAACATTACCATTCCATCTTTAATAAGCCTAACCTGCTACACATCCTTTCCAGCCTGATCCCTCTGCCTTCAAACATCAATCCTTTTAAATAAAGGTATGTAATGTATACATCTTTTCATCACCACTTTACATAGCATTTAGTACTGAAGCCCATTTCAGCTATGAAATAAAAGCCCAAAAAGTCATAATTGAGTTTGAAAGTTATAATTGCACGAATAAAAGTCACAATCATGACTTTAAGACTCATAATTATGACTTTTATTCATCATGATTTTAAAATTCGAAATTGACTTTTATTCTCATAATTACGACTTTAAAAGTCAAAAGTATGACTTTAAAAGTCAAAATTATGACGTCCTGTTGGGCTTTTATTTTTTTGTTCATGGCATAAATGGGCTTCCACAAAGCAACATACATCACAATTTGCAAAAAAATTCTGGAAATTAATGTCCCCCCACCAATATTTTTGCTCAGGAGCCATATGTACAGTAAAATTACATCTGACAAGTTCTGAAGTGAGGTTAAACATATAAATCACTGCTTTGTTCTCTTCTTTTTTTTTCTCCTTAAATAACATCAGTTCATGAGTCTGGAAAACAGATGCTAAAAAAACCAGCCATTTGTATTCAAAACTCCATGAAAGCCTGTCACCTTGCTGAGTTTTGGCAGGCGCACGTGCACGCCCGCCCTGAGTCCAGTGCCCAGGTTGGAGGGACACGTGAGGATGTAGCCCAGCCGTTCGTTCCACATGAACTCCCAGCCTCTCTCATGGATCAGATGTTCCACCTGTTGTACAAAACAGGAAAATACTTCAAATACTGTCGAGTTAAAACAGTTGCTACGGTTTTCTATCTTAGGACTCATTTACAAGAGATACTTTCTTTTTTTTAAATTTATTAATTAATTTAAATTTTTTGAAAAGTTCATCCTGAAATGGTGTTCTTATTGAGTTTGCAGATTCCTACAAATATCTGGGTATCTTGGTCGACTCGCATCTCTCTTTTAAGCTCCACATGGAAAACTTGGTAAAGAAACTGAAAGTTAAACTGGGTTTCTTTTTCAGAAACAGATCCTGTTTAACTCTGAACGCTAGGAAACACCTTGTAACAGTGACTTTCCTTCCCTCCACTGACTATAGTGACATGATTTACAAGCACCCTGCAGATGTTGGATGCTGTCTATCACGATGCGCTAAATAAACTGGTTAACTGGACATCATTAACTTCACGCAGACTCTTCCACTGGTACATTTTCATCTTTAAATCACTTCTTGGTCTGTTGCCTTCATAAATCTCCTACATGTCTCTGCGTGAGTGCAGCTACAGCGTGCGCTCTCAGGACATTATTACCTGCAGTATCCCCTCAGTGCGGTCTGAACTTGGCAAAAGGGCTTTCTCCTACTCCGCTCCCATTTCCTGGAATATCTTGCAAAAACATCTGAAGCTCTCGACCTTGTCCTCTCTAAGTGGCTTCTTAACATTTGTTAAGTTCATGGCAAAAACCAATGTACAGTAGACATGTTCCTGTTTTTAGTTTTCTACATCGCTTTAACTGTTTTTGTTTTGTTTTTTTTAAATATAATTTTCTTCCATTTATTTTTTCAATTTATATGCTTTCTTTTATGATTGTCCACTGTTGTCATCACTCTTTGCTAAAACCAGGTCTCTCTTGTAAATGAGTCCTCGAGGCTCAATAAGACTAACCTGTATAAATAAAAGTTGAATGAATGACAACTTTTCAAGGAAAACAACATATTCATATATAAAAATAAAAGTAAACTAACAACGTGCATTATATGCAATACATATTTTTTCAGGTGAGATGCTAAAACTCTAATTGATCCATTTCCTTTCCTCCATGACTATCTGATGAAGTCAGACAGAAAACCAGCAGTGAGAGTTATTACTGCTGAGGAGGTTCTACTGGATCATAGTTTTCTCACACAGCTCTTTCATTTTGGCCTTTTTTACACCAGCAGTTAGATATGAATATTTTTAGTTAGATATGAATATTTTTATACCCTAGTAAAAATGTAATCTTTTGGATTATGTCTGGATACCTAAACCCTTTTATTTCCCAATGAAAATAACTAAGCCCCCCCCCCACACACACACACACACACCCACACCCACCCCCATGTATTCTTGCAGCACAGACAGATACCTGTTTGAGACCGCTGCAGAATCTCTCGAACACTCTCTTCATGTTGCCACCCTTCTCCATGGAGATGACTCGGGTGTGATCTTCCTCATTAATCCAGATCAGAAAGGTCTTCTCATTGTTGTGCCTGAGGAGAACCAGCTACAGGATTAATACAAGCCTCTCCAGGTCAATGGTTAACTTTTGTTATTTAGATAGTCATGCTGCTCATCTGTAAAGTTAACTCAGTTTAAAAAGTGCATTTGTAACAAACACAACATTATATACAGGGAGTCCGATCGGGTTACGACGCCCTCGACTTACGGCAATTCATATTTACGAACGCATCATATCGTAATAAAAATACGGAGAAAACAAATTGTGTTTAAATGTTCTTGATTTCATGTGTACAGCACTTTGTTGCAGCTGTGGTTGTTTTAAATGTCTTTATAAATGAAGTATTATTATTTTGAAGCCGATTACACAGTATCCAGCAGTGTTCGGCGGTTTTCGGCAGTGTTCGGCGGTGTTCGGCTGTTTAGCCAGTTAGCTCCGGCCTCAAGAGCCAGGTTCGGACGGACAGTGTCTGTTTAGAGGTTCCTGCACTCGGATACATGAGCAGGAGCTGAACGGCGGTTTTGTGGAGTGACGGATGGACGAAGGAAAACGACGCTGTGAAGCAGCAGACCGCGAGCTGGGCCAGAGAAGCAACGAGATAACATGCTAACAAGCCTAGCTGTAGGATGGATGCTATCGCTCACCGGGGACACGGAGCCGACAGGCGGTGGAGCTCGCCTCGATGTCCGCCTGGCAGCCTCAGATGTTGGATTGTTACCGAGCTAACATGCTAAAACGCGGAGAAACAGCTGCGGCAACCTTTTTGGAGGGTCTAACATGCTAACGCAGCGCGGCCTAACATGCTAACGTGGAGGGGCTAACGCTAACGCGGCGTAGCTTGTTGGACGAACACTGCGGAGAAACGGCTTCCAGTACATTATTAACTCTTTTTCTGGCTCCAAATGTATGGAGTTAACATGTTAACAGTCCTTCCTGTAAACAGTCTGGACTGCGTGGAGCAGAACGAAGCTGCGGAGCTCGGACGTGCAAGAGCTAACATGCTAAAGACGGAGACAGGCTTGACCAGCTCAAAGTAAGAAATTATTATGTTTTATTTGGCTCCCAAATGTATGTGTTTTTTGATAATTATGTACTACACTGTGTTAAGATAGGCGAAGTGCCTGGTAACTGTACAGTACCGTACATGTACGTGTATCAGTGGCGGCTCAGGTGGTCCCCGACTTACAACAAAATCGGGTTACGAACGATGCGTAGGAACGGAACACGTACGTAAGTCGAGGACTCC
>JBBPBX010013187.1:0-11451 GCA_038048925.1 Garcialebias charrua | reverse complement strand
GAGAATTGCAAGTTTTACAACTTGTGTGACTGGATTTGTGGCTTTATTCCTGTTCTGCATCAATATTTACTTTTTGAGTGTCTCCCTGAGGTTTTTGAATCTCCCCTCTGAAGACACAGTCTTCTGCAGCCTGTCCATCAGTGCCTTTGTCTAAAAACACAATGATCTGAGTGTTTTCTGTGCACGAGGGAGGTGGATTGATAGCAACGTGCTCCGTTGGAGGAAACGGACCTGCTTGCAGACTTTGACCCAGGTCTTCTTCAGTCTGTAGATGGCGCTGCGGTTGAGCGCAGAGGTGATCTCCAGCACTCCGTTGTAGTTGTTGAGGCAGCGGCAGATGTCGGCCACTGCCAGCCATTTCTCTATGGAGCTGGCCCGGGAGCTCACATCAGTGTGGGACATTATCTGAGACGCCACCAGGTTACTCATCTTAGAATGGAGGAAGCGACAGAGGGTCAGTTTAGTGATGTAGATCAGTACCACCCAGAAAGAAACTGATGGCTGCATTAGTTTGTCAGTGTCAGCTGCTACTTTCGTAACAAGGAAGAATATGTCACATAAATACACAACAAGGTGCCAAAATACAAAATATGATTGTTACCGGTACTTTAAATCATTGCATATTAGGCTTGGGGTCTAGATCAAAAGATGCAGTCCCCTGGCAAAGACAGAGTAATATTGTGTAGGCTACCATGTTTTTTACTGTAAAGGTTGTTTTTTGCATAATTTGCATGCCCTGCGACTTATAGGCCGAAGAAACATATTTACGGATTTTTTCCCAAATTAACACATTTTTGGCTGAGAGATGACCGTTTTCATTTATTCTGACTGAAAATATTGAATAGTACAGTAGATGGCAGTTGAGTTGTAAGGCATGCCGTTGTATCATGTAATGGAGTTAAACTCAGAGAAATAGTGTTAAATTATTATTGTTAAATTATTATTTTTAAATATGAATGTTTCTGTCAACTTATTTTATATATGAATTTTTCTGTTCAGTGCCCTGAGACGACTTATGTTGTGACTTGAGGCTATATAAATAAACTGATTGAATTGAATTAATAGGTAAAAGTGGCTGTTAATGACACAATCGTCATCTGCCTGGAGCAACCGAATCAGCTTCATTTCATTGCACCACCCTGGCAAAATGCAGCTGATTTGACCATCAAAGTGCATTTGTTAAGTAAAAGTTCAACTGAGACACACCTTCACTACAAAGTCGAGCAAAGAAATAATTGTTTTAGGTGATTATCTTGTTAAATTTTGAATAAATGAACAGCGAGTCGCCCTTTACGCGTTCATGTTTCCACATATCAGCTTTTGAAAATGCAGCTGATTCAACCATCAAAGTGCATTATTATTTATCTTGTTAAATTCTTGTTAAAGTCCTCCCATGCATGCCCCCGTGGCTGCCATTTGGCAGCCCATCGATTTTTGGCACAACACCGGCCCACATTTCCAGGTTGTCGGTGGTGACGCGTAACAAACGCGACGGATCAGCGGTGATGCATAATAGATGCAATCTATACGGTGAAGCATCATATTTATGGATTTTTCCACTTTTTTCGACATATTTGGACTGATGCGACTTATTGGGCAGAGCAACGTGTACAGCGGAAAATACGGTACTTGTGTATGCTGTTGAGTGCCAGGAGGGCTGTGATCATTGGGGAAACTAAACAGCCACTGGCCAAAAGGATGGTCCAGCACAGAATGGTAAATGGTAAATGGAGCTTACTTATATAGCACTTTCCAGCCCCCTTTGAGGGGCCCCAAAGCGCTTCATAGTACCAACCATACACCCATTCATACACACATTCATACACCGGTAGCGGTAGACTGCCATGCAAGGCGCAAACCAGTCCTACCGGGAGCAACTCGGGGTTAAGTGTCTTGCCCAGGGACACAACGAGGTATGCCGTGACCGGGGATCGAATCCGAGACCTTCCGGTCCTGAGCCGGCTGCCCTGCCTCTATATATACCATCTCGGCCCCTCTCAGAAGATCAACATCATCAGGTCAGGACTCTGTGGTCTACACTCATCTCCAGGCCAGTGGTCACTCTTTCAGGGATGAAGATGTTCACATCCTTGATAGAGAGGAACGATGGTTTGAGAGAGGAGTAAAGGAGGCCATCTTTGTGAAAAGAATCCGTCCATCATTAAACAGGGATGGAGGCCTCCGGGTTCAACTGTCCCCCTTATACAATGCTGTTATTGCTAGTATCACTCAGCCCCCTGTGAATAACAAGCAACCATACATCCATTATCTTTAACCGTTTCTTCCATTTTGGGTCACGGGGGTCACCGGTGCCCATGTCCAGAAATCACTGTGCGAGGGTCGGGGTACACTCTGGACAGGTCTCCAGTCCATCACAGAGACACACAGAGACAAACAACCATCCACTCTCTTACTCACACCTAGATACTTTTAGAGTTACCAATCAGCCTAACATGCATGTTTTTGGTCTGTGGGAGAAAACTCACACATGCACGGAGAGAACATACAAACTCCACCCAGAAAGGCCCCCGGACCGGGCAAGCGGCCAGCAGGGTGCTAACAATCGCCATTAGAGTGATGGTCCTCCTTTTGCATGTGAACTTCTGGATGTCACCATCAAACTGGTTGATCAACTATGAGAAGGGGCTACTTATAAAGCTGTCGTTTCTAACCTGAACCCAGAGCCTGGCCCCGCCCAACCCAGATTCAGACCGGGCCGTTCCAAAATATTGTTCTTAATGTGCGGGTCGGGTCAGTGTCGGGCTTTTGATTGCGTCAGCGGACACACGTGGCTGATGATCCAATTATATGGCATATGGCTTGCCATACTGTCACCAGCCACACATTTGACCATTTGACCGCATGCTGACCAGCCTCGAAAGAGGCAAAAGGTTCAGTTAAGCTTCAGATGAACTATTGCCAGTGATCCATCGCTCAAATGGACGTTCATCCAGCCGCTGCGCTCAACGTATGTGCACGGCCGACAACCCAAACAGGTGAGATCAATCCGACATGTCAGAGCAGGATGCAGGCAGGAGCAGGAGAAGCATTTAATGCACTTTGATGGCCATTAAAGGTTCAGTATGCAGTTTCTGTAGAACTGCAGCACTTAGAAATATTTTCAACAGGCAAAGCATTCTGATCCCTCCCCCTCAGAGCCATATGTGGCTCTGCCCCCTTGTGGTCTGTTGAATTTCAAATTCAAGCTCTGTTTTTATTGGCTGATTCAAATTCAAGCTCTGTTTTTATTGGCTGGTTACAAACTCTGTTTTTATTGGCTGGAAAATGGCGGGTCACCTTTTCTTTTTAGAAATGCTTATTTACCACCTGGAGAAGCAAGGGGACAATATTTTTTTTAATTTTTTTTCAGAGATTACCTGGCTAACATCAGTCTGTCAGGAGGTAGTGACAGAGTGAAGAAATATGTTCATAAAAAAAGCTACATACTGAAGCTTTAGGACAAACACCACCTCAGCTCCGATCTTCCCCCGTTACCCATTTCAATTTCTGCTAATGTTTCTACCGTTAGGTTTGTCTGAGGTATAGAGCCAAGTTTTCCTCATGTTTCACCAAAATCCCATTAGAACCTATTCCTGACCTACCAGCATGCTTCGATGCTTCTTTTGTCAGAGCACGAGTTTTTCCCAAAGCTGCTCATGAGGTAGAGAATCAAAAATTCTTACAAAGAACAGCAGATTATTGACAGAATCGTTTGCTTCAAAGTGATTCTCTTGTTTTGTTTTGACTCAGTTTTAACATTTAAAACAGTTTGCTGCACTACAAACTGTCTTATAAGAACTGATTCTGACTGTATTTTTTATGGTCACATTCTTCATTTTGTGCTTTATGTGTCAAGTCAACAAAATAAAACTAACAGTCAGAAGACACAGAGGACAGAGTGAGATGGAGAACTTGCTGCAGTGACCCCTCAAGAGGGAACAGCCTAAAAGAGAAGAAGAAGAAGGTTGGTTCTTACGTCGTTAAAGTGCTGGCTGGTCTTCATGATGTATGGAGTCCTCTCAGTTTTATCCACCTTCATCCAGCCCTGACCCAGAAACTCCCTGCAGGACAGGAAACAACCATAAATCCTGTTTGTCAGCTGCTCTGTGTGTCTGAATCTAATTCTGATAAAAGCTTTCCCTGTTGATAGTGAAGTTAAAAAGTATGAGACCTTTGATTTTTACATGTCAGATAGGGATGCACGATATTAAACTTTAAAGGTCCACTGACATGATTTTTCTACTATTCATCAAATTGCTAAAAAATATATATTTTATCATTTAAATATGAAAAGGCAAAATAATTGGCCAATACAGTAGTCCCATGAATCAAGAGACTACTGTATTGGCCAATTCAGTCTGCGGGTGGAACTGAACTATGAGGTTTCACCTAAGAGCTGATCTGAATGCTGGTCAAACACTAATGGCCATAAAAGATTTATAACATGTCAGTTATAAATTCACTTCGAACTCTAAGCTCTACTTTAGTGAAATTCCTTCAAGGAATCTTTTATCTTGAAAAGCAAAACCTGTGCCACTACTCTGTGTAGGTAGACGCGGATCTCATTGGAACTGCTGAAAAGTGAACGCTGAAGCCAGAGTGAGCCAGACAGACGGTCCGTGTACGTGAGGCTAACCAACTTTACTGGAGTCTAGACAAGAAATCTTCACAAAGGTAAAAGTCGTTCATCGCGGACGAGAGTCCAGCTGACGCCGACCGGAGGGTGTGCCTTTTTCCTGGTTAAACACATCAAGATACTACCCCTCCTCACTGCCTCCATTTTCTTTCCATCCTCCATCTTCTCATGCTAAAACTTCTCCTTAAACTATATATTTTGCCAGTAACTAAACTTTGCGTTAAACGTGCCTGCAGAAATAAGTAAATATGTCATCTTATTGCTTGTTCTGTTGTTTCCAAAATTGAATCTGTCGAACCACAAAGTATCAAGAGCCTTGATACTTTGTGGTTCGACTTTTGCAGACTCACGCACGTTTTCAATGTAAGATTGTACACAAAACACGATTGGCTGATTGATGGAAGTCGACCAACCAGAGCATTGTGCTGAGGGGCGGACTGGCCATCGAGAACACCAGGACATTTTCCGGTGGCCTGGCCACTCGCTGATTGTCAAGGGGCCCCCTCCTTTCTTTTTCTGAGGCTGTCTGTCACAGCAGAGACAGATAAAGAGAAAGGAGGAGTGGAAGGTAGGGTCTGTCTTTCCCCATCGCCACTGCTCAGGGAGATTCAGTGAGGCGGATACCTGAGTGAGCGACGTGGATTGTTTATTTAAAATAATCAGGCGCAACCCAAACTGAGCCTTTGTTCCAGCCCCTCGGCGATCACTGAGCAGGCCAGGCCACCGGGAAATGTCCTGGTGCTCCTGATGGCCAGACCACCCCCAGGCTCAGTAACCATAGCATCAGTCTGTCTGCTCTCTTTCATTGGGCTCTTTTATGCTACATCCAGACCGAACGCCTTTTCAACGGCAAAAAAGCTCGACACGCACGCAAGTGGACGCACTGGACCCAGTGGTGTCCAAACCAGAGCGTGAAACTGCAGCGGTGTGGCGGCGGGGGGGGGGAGCTTACCGGTATACCGAGTTCCTCACTGCACTCCGCCAGGCGAGGAGCTTTTTATTTCTGTCTCTGTAGAGCAGACTTGACTGGTCGTGAAGGACTTGTCACGAACACACAGCTACAATGAGTTTCTCTTCCATAGTACACGACTTCGCAGGTTTTTTCTGTGTCCCACAAACAATACGTCACATAGTTGCGCAATACCCCCGTCCCCTCGTTTCCGCGTCACATAGCGGACTCCCCCTTTCTCCTCCACCCAACTCTCTGATTGGTCAGACACGCATTCACGAGTTTGAACGGCGAAATCTTCAGCATGGTGAATGCGTGGTTTGGAGGTTGACGCGGGTTCACGTGCACGAAAAACGCTTTCCAGCACGCTCAACACGCACGTGACGTGACGCCCGATGCCAAGAGACGCCTGGAGGCGCGTCCCCCATTGACTTTGCATGTAAACCGGACGCTCCTGCAGTTGAAAACGCGTTCGGTCTGGATTCACCTTTAGAGTGCTTAGAGTTTAGAACAGGGGTGCGCAAACATTTTCCCTGAGAGGGCCCATTTAAAATCTATCAGAGGGCTGTGGGCCAAATGCAACAATATAATACATGAAATGCAAATACCTATTTAAGTAAAGTCCATTTATTCATTATACAGTTATTTAACCTTCCATTCTGTACAAGTATAAAGAACATTACAGAACAGTGATGTTGGTGGGGGATCTGAGGATCCTCCCCCATAATTTTTTTAATAAAATAGATGCCATTTCCTGCATTTTGTTGTGTTTTACAAAGATCTATTACAGTATAGATTAACATGAAATAAAATATGTAAACTCATTATTGAAATATCTGACTGCAAAGCTGCAGCTCTGCATGTAAGGGGCGTTTGCTTCAGGGCAAATTGAGGTTGCTGATTGGTCAGTTGCTGACATGATGGATTGATTCACAGGTGGCGTGACTAGTGCAAAAAAAGTCATATATTTTACTGGCCCGTTTGAAATTGTCGTCATTTATTCCATATTCAATATTTTGGTGAATCTAAGGTTTGAGAACTGTTTCCTTACAAAATCCTAATGATGTTTTATTTTTCAGAGGTGCTGAGTTTAAATTTAGGGGTGCTTGAGGAGCCCCCAAAAGAGGCTAAAATCACTACTGAAGCCAGTTCATATTTATAATTTAGGCAAATTTTAAACTCTTTTATTTTAAACTCATTTATAAGTGTATTAGTGCAGGATCAAAGGAAAATGTTTCTCAGTGGCAGGAAGCTGTAGGAAGTCTGTCAAAATAAAATATACATTAGTAAAATTAAATAATGTAATGCACAAAATAGCCACTCCAGCTGTATAGTGCCATTTAGGTAGTAATTTGGCTGACTTTCCATTTAACATTAACATTAAAGTCAGAATGACTGAGTGTAAACACACTGACACTTCAAAGGAAATTTTAATATAATAATGAGGACAGCTTGGCGGGCCAACTAAAACCGGTTGGCGGGCCAAATTTGGCCCGCGGGCCCCACTTTGGGCAACCCTGGTTTAGAACATTGTTAATAACATTGCAAGAGCGTGGGAAGGGTTTATAAAGCTTTAATATATACAGTATATAAATACTAAAATGAATATAACGTCCCTACTTCACGGATTTTCACCTATCGCGGGCGTGTCTGGATAGTAACCCTTGCGATAAGTGAGGGACTACTGTATTTAGCTTTAGACTGTTTAATTTATTGACAACAAGTTCCCTCACCCCTCAAGTACCGGTATCTTTTGTGGAATTACTACTTACTGTATAATCAAAATATAAATCTAATTAAATCCCAGACTGAAAGGCAACAAAAGAGAAAGATTACCAAGGAGGTGAATACTTTGGTATCCCATGATCCAGAAGACATTAAAATCAGCTTCAGGAGTTTTATGAATAAAAGGTGAATGACTAAATTAATAAAATAGATACTAAATATGATGAGCATAATTGGGGTTCACTTCTAAAAGAGACAGATGTAGATATGAATTCAAAGTACAAATGTGATGGTGAGTAACAGTTCTGGGCTGGTTGGACGTGCGTGTTGACGTATTACTCACTCGTATGGAATACTCCTGAACACAATGTAATCCAGCAGTGAGATCTGCTCTGCTATCTCCATGGCCGACAGAGACTCAAAACACTCCACTTTTGGACTCTCCGCCTCAAAAACGCACACACACAAAGACACACACAGGCTGATTGTGGAGAATAAAACAACAACATCCCCAAAAAATACCAGAAAGAAGTACAAAACAGAACAAACACAACTCCACATGTTGGGGAAACACTGACACAGAACTGACGACAATAACTACAGCTGTTGTTTTAATTTGGGGCATGATTATATTCACAACAACATTAGTCTTACCACAATGAAGTGAAGTAGAGGGCAGCTTTTCTGTTCCACAACCAGAAATAAATCATTTTAAACTTTTGCTATTTAAAAAAAAAAAAACTTAGTTCATTTGTTGTACAAGTACTAAAGTTATCAGACCCCTTCGGTTTTGATCTGTTTCATGTTGCTGCTGATCTGTTTCATGTTGCTGCTGATCTGTTTCATGTTGCTGCTGATCTGTTTCATGTTGCTGCTGATCTGTTTCATGTTGCTGCTGATCTGTTTCATGTTGCTGCTGATCTGTTTCATGTTGCTGCTGATCTGTTTCATGTTGCTGCTGATCTGTTTCATGTTGCTGCTGATCTGTTTCATGTTGCTGCTGATCTGTTTCATGTTGCTGCTGATCTGTTTCATGTTGCTGCTGATCTGTTTCATGTTGCTGCTGATCTGTTTCATGTTGCTGCTGATCTGTTTCATGTTGCTGCTGATCTGTTTCATGTTGCTGCTGATCTGTTTCATGTTGCTGCTGATCTGTTTCATGTTGCTGCTGATCTGTTTCATGTTGCTGCTGATCTGTTTCATGTTGCTGCTGATCTGTTTCATGTTGCTGCTGATCTGTTTCATGTTGCTGCTGATCTGTTTCATGTTGCTGCTGATCTGTTTCATGTTGCTGCTGATCTGTTTCATGTTGCTGCTGATCTGTTTCATGTTGCTGCTGATCTGTTTCATGTTGCTGCTGATCTGTTTCATGTTGCTGTGTTCATTCGTGCTCATCTGCTCACACAGACTCATGTTCATGCTGCAGTTACGTATATTGTTTCTATACTATTAGTGCTTTGTGTATATTTAGTTGATGTTTTTCTTAGTTCATATCTTAGATCTTATTGTTTTTCTTTTACATTTATACTTTTGTTGGATGTAACTGGGACCCTGTGTACACAATTTTGTTCCACCACATGTACCCCATGTGTGTACGACAAATAAAAAACCTTGACTCAAGATACTTAAAAGCACTTTACAACACAATCTATGCCTCACTGAGAGATTCAGTGATAAGGTGTGTCCAGTCACTGAATCTCTCAGTGAGGCACCTTTTCTCTGAGAGCCTGCAGTGAAGGACAGAACACTGATTTATTCCATTTAGTTTGAGTCTAGAACACATTCAATCACAAGACTCTTTTTATTCTTTAAATTTGTTTTAATTCAAATGTAATCAACAGAATAACCTGTCATTTTTATGATTCATGATCATTGGTTATTTCTTCATATGCTGGTGTTCAAACTGTGTTTAAGTTGAAGGACTATGTCAGAGTGGTCTGTTAGTTTTGTTTAGAAATGAGGAACAGTTTAATCAAGTTAAATCATTTAACTGGCGTCTCAATTCTGTCCACTTTTAAAACTATCTTTCTCAGTTTTTAAAACAATCCTTCACTCGTCAGACTCCAAGTGAACTCTTTGACTTCACCTAATTCCCTGCTACCTTTTGGTTGACTGACTAATGAACAGAGCGGAAACTCTGACATCAAGTTCCCTTCAAAAACTATTTCCTGTTTCTTCCCCAGTTTTGCTGGAGAACTGAACTGTGATGTTTCTCCTAAAAGCTGTGTGAATGGTGGTCATGCGTCAAGGACCCCGTTACATCAGCAAGGTTTCACCGCACGCTAGCTGTGAAACCCAACTTCGAGCATAAAGCTCTAACTTTGAATGAAAATTCCTTCTAAGGAATGTTTATTCTGAAACTCAACCGGAACTACTTGCCATTACTCTGATTCGGTCAAACGCGGGCGCTGGGAAGCTGAAAGTTGTAAACAAGCTGGGATCGGTGTTTGGATATAACTAGGCAAACAAACCTCTTACTTCCACGACTGAGACCCTCTCTCTTACCAGAAGGACGGACGTCTTTGTAAGGTACAGAGTTGTGATTGTTTACTAAAAGGCGGACCGGGGTCCAGCAGATGTCGATCGGAGAGTGTGATAATTTCTGGTTGAACTTCTTTCCCTGATAAACCTCTTTCCTTCTTCCATATTTCTCAAAGTCAAAGTCAACTTTATTGTCAGAACTGCAATATGTACAGGACATACACAGGACCGAAATTGCGTTTCTCCTCATCTTATCCTTGCCAACTTTAAACTAAGAAGCCTTCAGATTAAGTTATTATAAGACCTTATAAATTAACCTGTTGTTCTTGAAATGTACGTAAACTAGTAGAATTATGGATGCATAATATCTATTTGTTTGATGTCTAATTTGCAAGAAATTGAAATCAGTCAAGCAAGTGTACATGATGTTAATTTTAGATGATTTGTTTAAATAAATGGCAGTATCTCCTGGTATGCCAACTATAATTAACGTTTTCATTGTAACTTAATGCATCTGGTTACTTTTCCATCATTCATGATCACAAAGTTGTTACGTTAATCCTGAAAAAGAAAGAGAATCCGTGAATTACTATTCTGACTTGAATGAGTGCTAAATAAGTAATTAATTAAGGTAGAAGTGTGTCAGGTTAACACTGACCACGATCCATTACACCTCCAACACACATATTCATACAACACTCGATTACACCTCTACAGTGATAATCTGAATCTGTAGAGACCAATCAGAGCTGTAAAGGGCAGAGATGGTGTAGGGGCAGGGCAGCCGACTTGGGACCCGAATGTCTTGGGTTCGATCCCCAGTCATTGCACATCTCGTGGTGTCTCTGAGCAGGACATCCAATCCTGAATTGCTCCCTGGGCACTTGCATAGCTGCCCACTGCTCCACCTGGTGGTGGATGGGTTAAATGCAGAGAGCCAATTTCATTTTTGTATGGAAACATACAATGATGACAACACATAGCACTTTTTAATTTATTAATTATTTATTTAGATCACATTCATACACTGATGGAACACAGACAATGAGGGGTTCAGTGTCTTGTCCATGGCCACTTCAGCATGTGACTGCTAGTGGAATCGAACTCCCAACCCTTCCACTGGAGGACAACTGCTCTAACCACTCAGCCACAGCTGCCCCAAGCTGGAAAATACCCCTCATGTCCCTTATGACTATAGTTACTCAGGTTATATTTGCCTCACATGAATATTTCTTTGATCTGAAACATCTGCGCGTAACAACAAAGCAAAACCAGAATAACTTTTCACAGCACAATATGTTATACACTGTACACACTGAATTATACGTCTGCCTACAATATCCTGATGTATGCTCAATAATCCAGGTAGAAAAAGTCTTAAAAAGTTAAGTCAGGTCCTCTGGGCATTTAAAAAACAAAACAGTTTTTTTTTTAACATCCAGGGGACCTGACTTAACTTTTTAAAATATCTGCCTATAATGTTTTTACATCAAGTTACACGTTTGTTGAAGTGATAAGTGAACGTTGGCTCACTTCTCTGTGTTCTCTGGGTGAATGAGGCCACAGAATGTGTTGTAAAGCTCTGAGTAGTCTGGTTGGCTCAAAAGATGATGAAAAAGTAATAGATTTAAAATTAAGTAAATTCAGGTATTTGCCAGGG